>CM042011.1:152877033-152967033 GCA_023525715.1 Cichorium intybus | reverse complement strand
TGTCATCTCCTCATTGAATTTGCCACATGTCATTTTCTCATAATTTTAAATTTCTTAAGAAAAACTAATTGGTTTGAAACGTTTCTAACTCCTTAATGATCGGTTTAATTATCATTCAATTTCAAAATTAATTGTTATCATTTAATTTCAAAATTAATTGTTTTTAATATCATATTATTTTTAATGTTTAGAATGATTTGAGAGACAATAGAGAGACAATTGACGTCATAATAAACGATTCCAATCATAATAGTGAATTTGATTTTAGTACCGATGACATTCTCATAATCAATTATATTTATCAAAATATAAAGTCGCAATAGTTAAAATCAAAAGTAAGATGTCACGATACACAAACAAATTTATTATGCATTATTATTAATGTTTAGATATTCTTAATTAATAATTTTTTTATATCATCCTGTGTAATACACGGGTTTTACAACTAGTATATATATATATATATATATATATATATATATATATATATATATATATATATATATATATATATATATATATATATATATATATATATATATATATATATATATATTATATATATATATATAACAATCTCGTCTATTTTGATGATAACAACTGATAAGTAGAGTTTCTGTATGACACATCTTAAAATTGTGTAAATTTTCTAGTATGTATGGTAAAAAAAAAATTAAGATATTGTTTGATACAAGTTTTATCGTAGTACAATGTCCATCTAACATGATATAAAAACTACAAAACAAATATTTTATTATCTAACTACAATATATGCAAAAGTATAATTTGATTTGTTCAACTTTATCTATCGACATTTGTTCATATAATCTTCGTATATCAAGTAAATACAATAACTAAAAAAGGCTTTAAAATAATAATTAGACAGTGAATGAGTGAAAGTATAATTTGAAAGCTCTATATAACTAAAAGGGGCTAGGTCGCTATAAAGAAAATAAAGTAATTATAAGTTTATAACCCGAATTATTTTCAACGGATATAACGATGAATATGGGTCAGGCACATGTTTCCGATTTCCAAAGTCTCCATATCCCCTCTTAATTTACACAAACAAATACGGATTACATGAAATTTTCGTAGTTTAACAACACCCTTCGAGGTTTTGTAAAGAATATTAGAAAAAGTCAGCAACATAGATTTTCTAGTATTGATAGGAGGTTTGAACTCGAATCTTGAAGTAAACGAGGTTCATGCTTTAACCAAAGATGTGATGTTTCATAATTTAAACTTTAGAAAGCTATGGTTCACCCACAAGTCTTCTATAATATGAAAACGTAACGCTTTTCTAAGGAATATTAGTTAGTCGACAACCGAGACATGTTAGTATTTTATTATTTATTTTTTTCTGTTACAAAATGGTATTTTGAAGATCTTTCTACTTATCAATGTAATTATAATACAAGACAACTTTTATTGTTATAATTAGGTAAAGTTTTTGACATGTAATGTCATAATAGAAGAAATATAAAATACAACACTATAACATACTGAATTTTCAAGCTATATAATGTTTTAAAAAGAAAAGAAAATTAAATACAACTATTTTGCCCTAAACTATAACGATGTAGTTTTGTAGTTCTTCTTTTTTTTTTTTTTTCAATAAGTCCATTTTTTTCAATTATAATGTTGATTGTCCTTGTAGTTTGATTGTAATCTTATTTTAGCTGTCGTAAGAGATAAAATAACTATTTTATTTTAAACTTACATTTTCATATTTAACTTATTAGTTTTTAACTTAATAAAGCCCCCCTTAAGACTACTTTCCTCAACCCAGCCCAAATTTTCTTTTAAAATAACTAATTTCTTTTTTTCCACCTATGCAATTCAATTTAATCCAATTTTTCATTCATTAACAACTTAATCTAAACCAATTTTAATAACAAATATAAATTATGATTATTTTTATTCTTCTTCAGCATTTCATTTGTCGTCTTTTGGGTGATTTTCGGCATTTTATGAGGTTTAAATATTTTCAATGACAAAAAATTGATTAAAACTTGAAAAAAACTAAGAGTTTTCACTACCTTAAAAAGTTCAGATAATTTTAAGAGTATTTAGAGCCAAATATGGATACAATGATACATGGTAGCAAACAAGAAATAAAAGAACTTAGAAATAAAAAGTTGAAACTGAATATGAAGCATATGTCAATATTATGCTTTATTTATAAATAAAAACGAATTACGAATTTTGGTATTTTTTTCTAAAATTTATTTTGATCTTAAGATAATATAAGATTATTAAGATAACAAGTTTAATTCTATAAATGGATGTTGACTAAAATTAGAAAGAAAAAAGGTGAGCTGGGTCACTATTTTCGATCCCCTTTCTCTCTCCATATAAAAAGATAAAATATGCAAAAAAAAAAAAAAAAGTTATAAGGAAGAATGTTGAGGTTAAATATGCATTTATAAGTAACAAAACTGTTCTTAATGTTATTGTATCAACATTAACAACCTCTGTACACAACAAACCTTAGAAACCCTAAAAACTAAACCTCTTGCTTTGATATCGACGTTTCTAAGAATCTGTGAAACCTTTCTACATTATGGCAACTTGATGACCAAGGTCTTTTTCGTCTTTTTCGGAAAAAGTCGTCCTCTGTGTCCAGAACATACGATATCTGCCATTTCATAAAATCAGTTGCATGATTTCATAGAATCTTTGAATTTATGTGGGAATTATTTTATAAAAATATTTGTACCTTTGATGAACAGCATGACATCTTATACTCCAAACCATTCACCACATGAGCACCTTCCATGGCAACTGATAAAGCACAAGATTCATCCATCTCCATAAATCGCCGTTTATTTCTGCACATTTATCATATCATGCAAGAAATAGCAATCTACTTTCAATGATTTGTTTATAATAATATTCTACTTTCTTTCTTTTTCATATTACAGCATTGTACTTTGACAAAATTACAGGATTAAATAGAAAGCAATTTTTACTGCTATAATTTGGTTAAAATTTTCAAAGATAAGAAAAAAGAAATCAAAATTACAATACCGTAACAATGAGAAATTAAAATAAATAAAAGTAGGTTGCTATTTGTTTGTTACCTGTTCATCATAAGGCCTGATTGCTTTTTTGCAGTAACAGAGAGAAAATCTTTGTGTAGATAATTTGCAAAATTAGAATCTACAGAAACTGGAACCACTTCGGGTTTTTCAATCCCGTCATCCATTAATTGGATTGTTAATCGACAAGGGGAAGACGACTGAAAAAAGAAAATAAATAAATAAATAAGATAATACAAAAATAAAATAAAATAACAAAAAACAAAGAACTTACACACTGGAATCTGTAAATATTCTCATCATGAAGAACAACATGTGCATTTTCGTAATACACCGAATCGATAAATTTCTCGGGTTTTCGAGATTTTTCGTATTCGTATAATTGTAGGAGTTTATTATCGATCTCATCACCTACAACGTTTTGAAGCTGCATACAAAAGGGTGTGATTAAATTAAAATGTTACTATCAAAAAAAGAAAGAAAATAAATACCTGTTTGACAATCTTGTAAATTAATTTATCCAATGTGAATAAAATATAAGATTGGTTCCCAAAAATGGCGCGACAATCGTCTTCGAATTTTGCATTATCAGAAACCCCATCAAGTAATTTGTAAAGCGAGGTCATAAATCTGGTAAAAATAGAACAATGTTATTGTTAGAGGCTACAATTCAATATAATATATTAATATTACAATGTTTTGATTTAAAAAAAGTAAAGATTTACGTGGCGTAAAGATCTGAAGGGGAAGAATCTTTTGCGGTTTTTCGTTTTGCTTCGGTGGATATCGAATTGTGTTTAGCAGATAGAAGTCTGTCGTATAATACCTGGAAAATAAAAAATAAAATACGATATTGTTATAATAAAGTTATAAAGAAACTAAAAAGAAAAGTGTATTTGAATTCTTACTTGGTGAAGCCTGAAAAGGGTATAAAAGGAATCATTCCCGTAAAAAACACGCGAGTCCTTTTTTTCACCGCCACTTGAAGAAGCCACACATTTCGCCAACGGTTTTACGGTCCGCAAAAACTGTTCAGATGGCGGTAAATAATTTTCATCTTCTACCCCTTCACTTTCCGGTTTACATTCAACATCATCTTCCTCCTCCTCATCCTCCTCCCTGGAACACCCGTCCGCGGCGGATTCATCGCCGGAGGCATCATCACCGCCGCCACCGGAACCGCCCTCACTTTCCTCGTCATCCGGTAATAATTCCGTGTCCCGTTTATGCGTCCCGTTGTCTTGAATATAATCGTTGAAATCATGATTCGGTGATAATTCCCCTTCTTCTTTCTCGGGTTTTGATGATGACGACTCAACAGGGTTTGGAATTGGATTTCCGTTTGTTACGGGAGTGTCGCGATTTACTAAAACGCCCTTTGCGGGATGTGATGAATTGGAGGGGGGTTTTGTTGTAATTGTAAGACCGAGGATTGGTTCGAAGAAATTAGTCCAGAGGTTTACGACTTTGTTTAATTGTTCTTTTGTGGTGCAAATCTCTTTACATGAATATTTAATTAGGATTAATGTGTCTTGGTGAATGTCCTTGTCAGCATATTCAAATTCAAGATTTGGCATAATGGAATGGCGGTTTCCAGCTGCAATGGAAACAAGAATATCTTCGTCTGTCTCGCTTTTTGATTTTATTTCTTTGATTTCCGTCACCAATGCTGTTTATTTTATTCAAATGAAAAATAAAAAACTAATTAAAATCTGGGATTGAAATGAAGTAGAAAAGTGAGTGGACTGGGATTACATTTTGTGCTGAGATTCTTGGAATCTTGTTGTTTGAAGTAGAAGCTGCGGTGGTCGAGTGACTTGTAGTGATTTTTTGCATAAATGTCGGCCCAAACTTTGTTAAAATCGGATCGACATTTTGTCCATTCTTCTTGTTTTTGTTTGAGGCGGTTTAACATAACGGGCAATGAAACTGATGGATTTTTACGGAGTGTTTCCATTGCATCGAGACCATGGTCACCGTATAGTCGCTCCATGCATCGTAAATTTAGAACTGCGAGAATTATTTATAAAAAGTTAATCTTGTAACTACATGATGAATGTGCTGGTTTACAGTTTTGGTCCCTGTACATAGCTGATTTTGCATTTTGGGTCCTTAGTTTAATGTTTCATAATGAGTTTGGTCCCTGAATCGTTGAATCTAACCACCCATCTGTTCGTTTTTCTAATAGGACCATCTTACCCTTCTTTTAGATTTTAGAGTAAATTATAACTTTGATCCCTATGTTTGTCTAAAAGTTTCAGTTTTGGTGCCTATTCTCAATTGTTGTAGTGATTTTACTCCTTATAGGCACCAAATTTGCGATAAAAGAAACTACTGAAAACACAAATTTTGAACAACCTCAGGGACCAAAATTACAACAATCAAAAATAGGCTCCAAAATTGCAAGAGGAACTTTTTGGAACCAAACTGCAATTTTCTAAAAAACTCAGGGACCAAAAATGCAATTTACTCTATTTTTTAGTTAGAGTTATAAAGTGCATATGACAATTTACAATACTTTAAATATTAACTTTAAATTATTTATATAGATGTTGATATAACTTGATATTTTAACATTTACCATTTTGTTTTTAACATTTTATTTGAACAACATACAAACAGTAAAACACTAGTATAAATCATACAAAATAGTCAGGTAGTTAGATTACATGTTTGGCCCCTATGGTATACTTTCTTTTTCAGGTTTGGTCTTGTGGTCCAAGGACAAAATGGTCATTTAAAAACAGAACAGATGGTTAGCTGGATTTAACGTTTCTGGAACCAAATCTCTTTATAAAACCTCAAAATAAAAACCAACTTTTAGGAACCAAAATTGCATAATTCAGCTAAACTCAGGGGTCAAAAATGTAATTTACTATATGTAGTAATATATACCAGTGAAGTAGTCTTCTATGCGGATGGGAGTTTCTTGACTGATTGTCTTGTTGTTAATTTTGTTCAATAATTCCTCAGCACGTTTAGCAGTTGAACTTACAGATTCCAGAAGCATGTCTAGTTCAAATCTGGTGGCAGCATTATAAAAACAATAAGTCCCTTTATTTAAAAAATTAAATATATATTTTTTTCTTTTTAATCATTCTTTTTGAAAGTACCTGTCATCTTCACATCTGAAGAGACTCTCTTCATACTGGTTTCTTCGCATATGTTTAAAAGAATAATCTTCACTACCAGAAGTCACAGACACCCATAAATCATTCAACACTTGAGTTCCAAGTTCTGATCTTTGACTAACTGGTGGAATTGGATACTGCATACAAGTTATAAAATACGGAAGAATTTAGTAAAATATTTTTAAACAAAAAGAAAAAAAGAAAAGGTGTAGTAATAGACTGACATCATCAGGGAGAAGTCTGTAACTTGCTGTACATCTTTGACAATCAGATAGGTCAAGTTCTTGTATAGATTTTGCCCAATATTTTTCTTTGTATTTGTCCTCTTTTGCAGCATTTTGTTCCCTTTCTTTTTCATCAGTTCTGTTTGATTTGGATGCATGACCTTCACTCCATAAAGATTCTGTCAATAAACAACATGAAGATATAATTTTAGTAATTATAAAACTGTAAACTGAAAAAGATTGAAAAGGGTGGACAAAAAAAACATACTTTTGTCCATAACACCAGCGAGAAATCCATCTAGAAACAAGATAAACTAGTGTCAGCCAAGGAGTTCTTGAAGGGTAAAAAGGTAATTTATGAAAGAGTTTACCTATATTTTCACATCGGACAAATGTGCTAAAACCTTCCATGAGATCCGGATGCTTTCCAAGTAGATCAGAAACCTGATGAAAGAGAAAAGTTCCAATTCCAAATATTAAAATGTATTAGAATATCTAATAAATTAAATAAAGAGGGGATATTACTAAAACATTTGCATACCAAGCTTTGTAATTCCTTCCTTGTAATTATTTCCGTGCTATAAATATGAAGACACTTCAAGAATGCTTGATAGTCATCTTGGTTTCTTAATCTATCTTTCACTTTCTCACAGAAAGTAAATTCTTCACTGTACATATCTGCAAAAGAACAAATAATAAATAATTAAATAGTTGAATACCATAATATCAGAATTGACTAACCAAAACAAATCAAACACATGCACATCAAAAAATTTGACTCACTTTTTAGTGCGTCTTTATCACCATATGGGACCGAACCTGAATGGACTCCCAAATCTTCACTCTTTCGTTTTTCAATACGATTCATGTCCTTATTATTATCAAGATCAGTCTCTTTATAATCTTGATCAGAATTTCTCTTATTTTCAGATCGTTTTCTTTGATCTTTCTGAGTTTTCATCATTGTTTTATCATCTTCATCAATATCACGAGTTTCAAGATCCCTGTCAGCATTTGAAGCATTGACCCTATCTCGCCGGTTTCGTTGCTAATGGCATTATAAAATTAGTTCCCCGTAAAAAAAAAAGCAGAAAGCAGATACTAGCAGCATAAAGTAAAAAAGTAAAAACAGTACATAAAGTACAAAAAATGAAAAGGAAACTAGGGACTAGACTACTCATATACTACTACACTACCCTGATTGTAATCATTCATTGAAAAGAATATCAAAAAGTTTAAAATTTTTAATTAGCAATATTATTACCTTGTCAATTTGTGGTTGTTTTAGTGGCGCCATGGCAGAGCTTCGTTCATCATGACGGTTATAAGAATGGCGGCCAAGTGACGCATGATGTGCAGAAGCATCTGGCAAAAATCTTGTGAACTCATCAAGAAGATCACGTTGATCTTCAAAAAGTGAGGCAACCTAAAAAAGAATTGCAAATTGTTAATTGTAGTTTGACTTTGAAATAGATTTGTTTGATACTAAAAGCATTCAAAATGCATGGTTAAACCTTAACACAAAGTGGTAAGTGTTTAATCCCGCAAACAAGCTTTTGTGCTTTCAATGTAGACCAAAGTCCATTAAGTATGAAAGCTGTAACTTTTTTAAGTAAACCTTAAAGAAGATCACCTCATGATAGACTTCTTTAATACCCTTGTGTTCTTTTCGATACATGTTCAAGATGTCCAAAAATGACTTGTAAACACGATCATCGTTTTGGAAACGATTCTGAAAAACCACATGGAATTAGAATGTACATATTAAAAAAAGTTATGTACTGAATTTCATGTTGATAAATACAACATAAAAATAAGATATTTTACCTTTATTTTGTTTACAAAGCTTATGGCCTCTTCAAACTCCACTGTTCTTTTTGGAGGAGGCTCTTCCTCTTCAATTACAGTAATTTCATACCCTTTGGGCAAGAAAGTGTTGAACCCAAAAATTAAGTTATTGTGCCCTTTAAATAATTCTTTTACTCTAGCTATCACACCAGTAGTATCAATTCTGCACAAGAAAAGTAACAACATGAGTCACAATATATCATTTTTGTATCAAAAACTAAACTTCTCATAGAATCTTTATGTACCTTTGAGCTTTGAAATCTTTCATTACATCAAGAAACATGTCATATTTATCTCTTTGGTCATGGAACATGTCCTTAACTTCCTTTAGATATGTTAATGCATCATTTGTTGTGAGTTTTTGTGCACTACTACCACCTCCTGTCCCACCCCCACCCCCACCCCCTCCCCCTCCTGCTGCACCTCCCCCTACCTCCCCTACTCCTTCATCTCCAGAGACATGAGGTTGAACATATCTTCAAAGAGAAAATAAAAATAAAAGCCAAACACTTTATGGTGGAATATCACAATTCACAACATATCAAATGTGTAAAGTAAGTTGTAAATTGCACATGCAGCCCCATTAAGATAACCCCCAAACCCTAAAAAACAAGAAACAAAAACCTAGTCCGTATGCTAAGTGCACTTGTTGATTTCTGATGGTGATGACAAAAAATTATGCACAAAGATAAGGAAGTTTGGCATGATATACTTTATATCCAAATAAGAAAAGATCAAAGACCACAGTCTAATCATGGTTGATGATAGATGTGACTCAAAAACCAGAAAGCTTCAATTACAAAATTTAATGCACCGTCACATCAAACACCACACAGATCCAAAGGTTTCAGAAATCGCCCTACATAAACTTCAACCAAATTCAAAGTCAAACGATTAAGCAAGAAAAAACATCTAAGCCAGAAAATAAGCCACCGCAAGCCATCACAAACACATTACAACATAATCAAACAGGATAAACAAACAAAACTACAAAATAAAAGCAATTCAAAAAGAGAAATCTTACGGTTCTCCTCGAGGAGAAACAAATGGCCGCTTGAATTGAGAGTTACTATATACATCATCGCGCAATCGTTTCATCCCTTCATGTAAACAATCACAAAACAAGTCTTGTTAAAAATAAGCATCAATCAGAAACAAATTGCGAAAATAACAACGGAGTAAATCGGTTTTGTGACATTAACAAACAACAAGAAAGGATTACCTGTGAAGTATAACCCTCAGGGAACACAAATTGGGGAAGATCTAAGCACCGAACAATATCAAACAAGTTGTGTTTCCTTTAGATCGAAGTCTGGAAAGAACGCATACTTTGTTTTAGCAAAAACAAACCAGTTTGAGAAGAGAAACGAAGAGGTGAAGAAATTTTTTGTATTGTAGGAGTAATTTTGTAATTGAATTTACGTGACACTATATTTATAATTCGGTATATATATGGTGGGTTTTATATAGTAGCGATCCAACTTTACAAAATAAAAATAAAAAATAAAAAATATGGTTTTCAATTCTGAGTTTCGAAGTTAACTAGTTAAGTGACACTTGGGCTTTGTTGAAATTCACTAATGGGCTTGGGCTCAAAAATAGGGTATGCAATATGAGTTTGATTTGTATGTGTAAGAAAATTCAAAGCGGTGTTTGGTAATTAATTGTGACAAAAGGTGTTAGATGAAACAATATTTTAATGTACTTTTGCTATTTGATCTCATAATAATTCGATAATCAATTTAAAGTTGTTGACGATGTTGATTACATAATTACTTATAGGTAAAATCACCTAAAAGAATACTCTTATACATTCCTGAAGTTTTTTGAAAATATTAGATTTTGTCCTTATATTGATTTTATATACATTAAAGCCCAAAATTTGCCAACTTTTTTCCATCTTTGTCCTAAAAACTTTTTATCACAGATTTCCAGGTTATCATGAAATTATTTCGCATAGAAGTCTTTAAGTTTATAATCTTTTACGCTTTTATCATGGAATTAATTTTCCATAGAAGTCCTTCAGTTTTTCCAAAATGTTCGGTTTTGTCCTCCAACAACGCCACCACCCACCACCTCTACTGCGGTGGTGGTGGGTGGTGGTGGTGTTAGAGGACAAAACCGAATTTTTTCTACAAACTTATGGACTTTTATGCAAAAATAATTTCAATGTAACCTGGAAACCTGTTATATAATAGGTTTTCAGAGCAAAAATGGAAAAAAGGTTGTAAATTTTAAGCTTTAGTGGATATAAATCCACAGAATAACAAAACCGAACATTTTCGAAAAACTTAAGGACTTTTATAATAAAAACTCTTACTTAAATTATTAAAATTTAACATATGAGCTTTCTTTTTTATAGTTTACCATGATATCTTTTATACGATTTTAATTAGTAGATCTTTTATAGAAACAATAACACGCATGGGTTGATGTTAATTGGTTTTAATGATGTCCAAGTCATCAATCTACGATTTGAACCCTGCTTTTGATATTTTCATGGTTTGCAAAATTGGTTTAAAAACAATACTAATTGTTCAACTTGTATAAGGTTTAGATTTTGACCAATGAAGCCAACGATCTTTGAAGAGCATGGACATAAATAAAATCCAAGAGGGTGGACTGAACCCCCACTTGGTTTCTCACAATATTAGGTAAAGTACTTATAATCAAAGGAAAATAATAATACCAATATTTGTTGTTGACAATGACCTCCTGTTAAAAATTTAAGAAGCGTATCGGTACTGAAAAATCATTATGATTACTTCTTTTTTTTATAGATGTACGTCAGTCTTTTAGCTTTTATTATCTAGCAGATGTGGGAAGGGAATTGAAAGCAATTTATAAACAAAAACTAAATAATTTTTTGTTTAGTAACCAAAAGGCCATTTAGCCGATGTGGGAAGGGAATTAACAGCGAACTATAAAAAAGCCATGAAGCCACTAGTAACTTGATATTCTTTTACTGTTAATTAATTATTAATATCAATTTTTAATTGATTAATTATTAGTATATAATTATATTAGGATCCGTGTAAAGTTATTCATTATAATTATATTTACAATTTGATTTTGCATGATCTTTCGTTATAGAAAGGAGATCTTTTTTAATTCTAAAATACGTGTACTGTAAAAGTAAAGATTAACATAAAAATCTTGGAAACTTTTGATTTTACCGAGCTTTATTCTCGTGATACGTAATTTCCATCTAATTCAGTAATTTGTTATAGCCTTTTAAGATACAACTGCAATTTTTCAATTCAAAAATCAAATAAGATTTTGACTGTAATTTATTTTGAGAGGCTCACAAAAAGTTTCTAGATCAATAATAGAATATTGAGGTAATACAATATTTGGTCCGTTTCTTAGGGGTGGCTGAATGTGAATTTAAAACTGGTTAATTAATATTAAAAAATCAAGATTAATACAAAACAGATTATCTTTAAATGTGCTTTTGTCTGAAAGTAAAATAAACCAATAACCAGTTGTTTTGTTTGACAAATTTTAATTATTTAAGAAACTAAAGAATAATATGATTAAAAAATACTTTTAAGAAAAGGGAAACGCATCTTCTGGATAAGGTTGAAACTTGAAAGAATTGTATGCAATTTCAATACAAAACTGATTATTTAACTCCAAAACAATCAGATAATCAGTTTCAAAAAAGGATGCTTGGATTTTAATCATTTTATATTTTGTTTATCAACTTTACCTACCAGAAGTTAAATTCCCTCATTTTTCTGAAGAATTCCACTCAACATTTCCATATTGTCACAATGACATTTAGGACATATGCATTTCTCCTGCAATTTGCCACCAAATGAAGCATATGATTCTTCAAGTCTTGATGTCTGCGTACTTCCAGTCAAGGAAAATAACCGATAATGGAGATGAGGGCATTTTCGTCATTTGCCATTGACAAGAGAATGAGAGTGAGTCTTGAATTAGGAATAAAAAAAGAAAAGAGTAGTGGATATATGGCTAGTTCTTGAAGCTCCTTGCTTGCTGCCATTACTGACTCCATTAAAGATATTCTATGGTTCAAATCTTCAACCTCCTTTTTCTCCTACAAATGATAAAACAAACCAAAACTAAGATTAATATATTTTATTTTTAATGGTTGTTAATAATAAGGAATTTAAAGAATGTAATATTAAGTTGGAGATACTTTTCACCTGCATATGAAGAAGTTGTTCTGATTGAAATTTGTCTTCCTCTTTGTTGGTTTCAGAGATTATTTGAGCAAGTTTATCTTCAAGATCTCTCTTGGCCTCTTCAACTTTTGTACCATCATATACCATGTCCACTTTGGTCAAAAGTAAAAGATAGAATATTAAGGAAACATAATTTGCAGTGGATATAAGTAAAATTGAGTTGTATTGATGTATTGGAAGGTGTAAATCAAACCATCTTGTGATATTGTGTGACGGCTAAATGCTTCATTAATGGCAGAATCTGCAGACTGCTGGAACTTTCTGCATAGAGATGAAGCAAGTTGGATATATGCATTTCTGAGATTCGGTAAGATGAGTTTCAGAAGAAATCATACCTGATTTTAGCATTAAGGTCGAACATTTTGCCAATGAAGTCATCTCTGCATGAATAAGGATGACAGTTGAAGAAATAAGATGCAATGCAAAAACAATGGCTAACTAAAAGATGATGAATAGCCATGGAAACCTTACCGCAAATCTCCTTCTTCATTCTGAATGTGATTCCACACAGTTTTGAGAACCAGCAGGTCCGAATAATTCAAATACAAGCATTTAATTAGCACACAAATAAAGTAGAAAACAGCAGGCAGCAAAACGAGTGTAATGAGACACCTTAAGTGCCTCCAAATCAGATCCAATCGTAGATACTTCATCCTGAATCAATGAAATCCGTCCCTGAAACATCCAAACGCTTAACTCAGAAGTTTCATTCAATACAGGCATTAAAGGTTGACTCATGGTCGATTCTCAAATTGCATTGGTTCAAATTTGTTAGTTACGTATCGACGTATCGTTATGATCTACACGTAATTTAAGTTTCATCAACGAGGCTCCGTCGTCCTGTGACTTGCGTGTGTAAGCTATATATACAGAGCATAGAAAATAAATTAATAGATAAGCATAACTGAACCTCTAAAGCTTGGATTGAGGATTCGTTCATGGCCAATTCAACTTCGTAGCCTTTGAGCTCTTGTTCAGTACATTCTTTCAAACGTTTGGCTTCTTCGAGCTCTAAATTCACAGAGTCAAGTTGCGATTGGAGCTCGTGAATTTCCCGCTTGAGGTTTACTATCTTACGCTCTGTGGATTTGCAACATCGAATTAGTTTCATTTTCTGAGAATATGCGGTTATTGAAAACAAAAACGATCGTAGTTTTTGACGAGATGTAGATTGAACTGCATACCTCCTTGAGATTTTTCCGTAGAGACATCGCGGATTAGGTTTAGAAGCTCCTTCTGCGAATTGCTGACTGCCATTTCCGTTTCCCGCTAGTAAATACAGAGGGTTTTCTCGGTTTATATACCACTCCCATAGAAGATGATAGGTGTCGCCTTCAAAAATACAATATCTCTTAAACTTTTTAATGGACTTCACAATATCTCTTATCGCACGAAAGTCTAAATGCTCTGGTACTCTAGCTAGATCATTTTTCATACGTTTGTTCTATCAAAAATACAATAAAAAGAGTAAACAACATAAATTCAGTTTGATACCACGTGTTTAAGCGCCTGTAACTCAATCAATATGTAACCAAATAAACTGTTTGTATAATTTTGAATTTAAGCAAACAATAAACTACATGTTGGAAAAAGAATCAGTCATTTCGACTTCAAACGATGGATTTATGGTTGTTTAAAAAACAAGGTAGATTCAACACTCTTGTTGAAACAGAAAACAATTCAGCATGATATCTCATGTTCCAGGGACTCTAACCCAATCAATATGTAATCAAATAATGTGTTTCCATTGTCTAAAATTAGGTACAAACAGTAAACTACATGATGAAAAAAACATGTCATCCCAACTTCAAACAATAGAGTTATGGTCATTTAAAGAATGGCATATTCAATACTATTTCGGGTAGGTTCAGGTTCTTTACATCAAAATAATAATAGTCTACTAAATTTTAATCATTCTAAGAATGAGCATCACTGAATTTTTACATCAAAAAAATAATAGTTAATTGAATTGTAGCCATCCTCAAAGTCTTTAGAAAGTTATACACCAAATACAACAAGATTTCCTAAATTGTAATCATTCTAAAATAATCAGTATTGTTGAATTTCGAACCATTCTTAAAAATATACATTCACAACCAATGAGAAATTATAGAATTGTAACCATTATTACTAGAATCTACTGAAGTTTTTACATCAAACAATAATAATATATTAAATTGCATTTGTCATGAAAAAATCTACTTAAATTTTTACATAAGAAATAAGAATCTACTAAATTGTAATCATTTTAAAAGAATGAGTATTGTTGAATAAACATTTTGCTATGGTTTTGCTTGATTGAAAAAACCACCACTATGGGAGTGGTTCCCTCCTGCATCTTTTGATCAGTTGACAGACCTAGAACACACTTGCAATGTCATGAAAGTGATGAACCCACCAGACGACACTTAGTACATGGATACTGGTGATACATCTCACTTACCCTCAGACTCAGGTATCCTTCATTCCCTTAGCAATAAGAGCAACTTTAATTCAGTGCCTATTGACAACGGTTCAAAATTTTCTTTCACTCACGCCTGTCATTCCATCAACCATTCCCTACATTGCCTATTATATTTACACAAAGTCCTTGTTACACCTGATATCATAAAAAATATCATATTTGTCCGTAAATTTACTACTGATAATATTGTATCTATTGGATTTAACTCATTGTGTTTTCCTGTGAAATACCTTCTCACAAAAAAAATCTAATTAGATCTGATAGCTCCGGTGTTTATACCCATGGTTATCAAATTCTAGCTCTAGTGTTGCTCTTTTTTCCTGCAGTCCAGCCTTTTATCACCAGCGTCTTGGTCATCCCGATTCTTGTGTGCTTCAGTTGTTAATTTCACATAAATTTGTGTCTTGTAATAAAATAGTAGTACGGTATCGTGTGAGTCTTGTCATCTTGGAAAACGTATTAGGTTGTCATTTACTAATTTTTTTTCTAATGTTTCGAACGCCTTTGATATTGTTCATTCAGATTTGTGGACTTCACCAATCCTAAGTGTCAGTGGAATAAAGTATTATGTATTGTTTTTGGATCATTACTCCCATTTTCTCTAGGTATACCCACTTAGAAACAAATCTGATGTGTTTGAAAATTTTCTCCATTCTCGTGCCTATTTCCATAATCAATTTAAATGTGACATTAAATTGTTTCAATGCAGCCATGGGGGCGAATTCGCCAATCACCAATTACATTCCCTTTTTGACCAAAACGGTATTGTCTTTCGTTTTTTATGTCCCCAGACATCTTATCAAAACGGGATGTTTGAACGTATGATCCGTTCCATAAACAATATCATTCAGACACTTTTATTTCAAGACCATATACCCCCAACTTATTGGGTGTGGAGGCATTACACATGGCCACCCACCTTCTAAACATCACTCCCTCCACCTCAATGGGCAACCAAATTCCATTTACCAAGGTATTCAATAAAGATCCCTCTTACTCACACCTTCGGGTTTTCAGGTGTCTCTGTTACCCACACCTCGACACCCCTCTTAAACTTGCACCTCAGTCAACTCCGTGCATTTTTACTGGATACCCGTCTCACCATCACAGGTACCAGTGTCTTGATCTTTCCTCATAAAATATTAGTATATCTCGTCAGTCATTTTTGACAAGTCATCCTTCCCCTTCCGCTCCCTAACACCCGATCACCCTTCTTCGTATACATTTCTTGATCACATTGATCATCTCTCTCTTATCTCCCGGTCTCTCCTTCAGACTCCTACTCCCATCGAGTCCACTTATGCCTCTCCTGATCAACCCTACATACCTACCCCCTTAGCTCTCCTTCCCATGGCAGCTCTACCCCCACATCGGTTCAGGTCGAACCACCACCATCTTCTCATATGAGCCATCCCATGGTTACACAATCAAAACGTGGTATCTCCAAACCCATATCTTAGTTAAATATTCATGTTACCACTAAGTTCTTTATTCCTAAATCTCATAACCATGCCTTCCGTGATCCGGATTGGAAAATTGACATGCAAGAGGAATATGATGCTCTTATTGCTAATGGAATGTGGGAACTTGTATCAAGGCCCTCAGGGCCTAATATTGTATGCTATATGTGGTTGTTCAAGAAAAAAAATACAAAGCTGATGGCTATCTTGACAGACACATGGCTCGATTTGTGGCTAACTGGAAGAGCCAAATACCGAGTATTGACTGCGACGAGACTTTTAGCCCGGTTGTCAAACCGGCTACCATTCGATCTATTTTAAGCATTGCAGATTCTTGTAAGTGGTACATACATCAGCCGGACGTGAATAATGCCTTTTTACACGGCCAACTTAACAAGACTGTTTATATGCATCAGCCACCAGATTTTTGAGACCCGACTCACCCGGACTTTGTTTGCCACTTGAAAAAACCATCGTATGGCTTGAAAAAAGCCCTCAAAACATGGTTTTATTGCTTCGCTAAGTATATTACTAGAATCAGTTTTACTTTTACACACAACAAAATTGATTCCTCTTTATTTATATTTTGTAGAGGTAAAGCCCCGACTTATCTCATTTTGTATGTCGATGATAGTATTCTGATAGCTTTATCTGATGATCTTCTTCATCGCATTATTTCCATCAGGGCGGGGTTCACAGAAAGGAGTGAAAGCGGTATCGCCACTGCCGTCACATGCTCTCAATTCCGAGTTTGCCATAACTAATTTGGCTGCCTTATCATATTTCCTTGCATATCGGTCCTTAGAGATTCAACAGGTCTAATTTTATTCCAACGCAAATATGTGTTGAAGATTTTGGAGCACGCTAACATGTCGACCTATAATCCTAGTCGCAACACAGCTGACTCTTCGGCTAATCAGGACCACACAGGGCCACCTGTCACACCCCCAAACCACAATGGCGGAATCGTCTGAGGGCGGAACGGGACATAGCATCACAACCATTGCATACATTGAAACATAAGTAGATAACAACCATCATACATTATAATTGGAAAGTTACATTGTTCAAACGGTATTGTTTCAACCCAATTACAGTATGATAATGAAATAAGTAAAAGAGACATCTTCGCGTCCCATTCCAAAATGTTAGTCGGACCTGACTAATTGTTACCTGAGAATACAAGTAATTTGAAAGAGTGTCAACATTACGTTGGTGAGTTCATAAGATTTTTGTATTGAGAAAATCCATAGTCCCTTTTTCCTTGTAAAGAGATAGTGTTTGAAACCAGAAAATCCAATATTTTCATATAAGTGAGTCGTAGTCTTAAAACCCAAAGACCGAAAATGTATACGTGTTTCTATACTTGAAAATAGTATTACATAGTCTTATTCTTGTACGAAACCATGTAAACACATGTTTATTCGTAGATTAATTGTAGATCTAATTCCGTGAAACCTTTACGTAGGTAAAATCGTACCTTTATTTATATCTTGATAAAATGTAGATTTAATTTCCATAAAACTTGCATGTATAAGTAAAACCATACTTATATTTGTAACTTGTTAGAATGTAGTTTTAATATCATAAAACTCGTATGTATAAGTAAAACCGTACTTATATTTGTAACTTGTTAGAATGTAGTTTTAATACCATAAAACTCGTATGTATAAGTAAAACCGTACTTATATTTGTATCTTGATAAAATGTGGTTTTAATCCCATAAAACCTGTATGTATAAGTAAAAAATCATACTTATATTTTGTGTAGAGCAACATGTAGTTTTATATTTATATAAAACCATTTGAAGACGTTTTTCCCCAAACTAAGGATATTCGTTGTCGTTCATGTGAGTTATTATAACCTTGCTATGACTAGTATGTAGGCCTGCCACGACGTTCTTCAGGCGTCGTAATGTTAAGACATTTGTCACCCAGACCTGCCGGTCTAGCTGTAGCTAGCAGCTTAGGTGCGGGATTGTCAGTCCCGTATAGATCTATACACAACTATCTCGCTCATGAATGATTAAGGTTATAATCCAGGACTTAGTGCGTACATCTTTCAGTACTGTGAAGAAATTTCTCACATAACCACCCAACGTGATGTTTTATCCTAGTTCGTACTGAAATGAAAACCTTTTTGTATTTGTAATTATCAAAATATACTCATGATAATTATTGTGTAAAACCTTGCTTGTAAATGTAGTGAAAACTCCTTTGTATTCGTAATTATCAAAATGTCCATGATAATTATAGTATGTAAATATACTGAAAACTCCTTTACGTTTGTAATTATCAAATTGTCCATGATAATTATAGTATGTAACAATTATATATTTATATAATTATCTTTAGTATTTCTGTCGTATCTTTGTCGTTCGTTCCATAAATTATACCCATTATAATTTATATAAATGTTTTCGTTGTGTTAACGTATTTAAGTCTAAAAGATGTCAATGAGTTGAAAAGTATAATTTCTTACATCTAAGACACTAAATATACTAATAAGATAGATTTAAAGTTTATCAACATGTCATGGCAAGAAATTTGTTTTAGTCATCTTACATAAGTGATGGCAACATTTTAAATCTTGTCATTTTGTCAAAATGATGATAATATTTCCAAATGGTCATTTTTCATACACATTATTTTGAATATAGTCATTTTTGTTTAAAATACCAACTTCCTTGTAAAAATATCATTTCCCAAGTTTATTATGACGTTATAAGTCTAAATAGTCGTTATCACGTCAAATTGACGTGCTTTTTATAAATCACTAAAAAAGTCGTATTTCCGGTCACAAAAACATACTATTCCTATAATAGTCTATTTTTAGTATACCGTTGTAATAATCATATTTTTTACGAACAATAACGAAATAACTTATTTAGATGATTATAAATAACATCTTTTAAGATATTTCCCACAAAAATGGTGTAATAACTTGGTTATAACCATTTTTGTTAGAGAATAGTGTTTCCGGTTACAAAAACGTAGTTTTTACTAGTTTTCGTTTTTATGACATTTATATTAAAGATCTAGTATTTTTTTACACGACTTATTTATACTTTTGTAACTTTTACAAAAACATAATACATCATAATGTTCGTAATACATAGATCTAACCATATTTCATGTCAAAAACGTTTTTACACAACTACTAGTTTTATAAACTTGTGTAAATCATTATTTATAGTATATAAACACATATAAACTTGTGTAAATCATCATTTTTAACATGTAAACTTGTATTCTCCCCCTAAAAGTTTAGAAAAGATGAAAATGAGGGGTATGAACTCACCCTTGATGCGTGCTTACTTAAAAACAAGGTTGTTCTTGCGGGATTTACTGTAGAAGACAAGATCTAAGCTTCGGAGCTCGAATGACCCTTGGACAAAGCCATTATCCAACGGGTTTACGTAGATGTTAGTGTGTGTAAATGAGATAAAAGTGGTGTAATAAGGTTTAAAATCACAAAAGAAAGCTAACTTACCAAAAAGATTTGAAAAACGCTTGAAAACGAAGAACGATGGTGGTGGAAGGTGGTGGCCGGCGGTGGTTTGTGGTGACTTGTGGTGGTGGGTGGAGAGATGAGAGGGAGAGAGTGTGATGATCAGATTTAGAGAGAAAGAGAAGAGAGGTTGGATGATGTCATGGTCAAATGAGAATTTCCAAGCCTTTTTATAGGATTTTATTTGGATTTTGTGGTATTATTTTATTTATAGCCTTTATACTCTAGATTTTGGAATAATGACACTAGAGATTTTTGTTGGGAGATGATGTGATGGCTTGTCTCCAGCTGATGGGGGGGGTAGGGGGTGGGGTGGGTTGGTTTTATAAAAATGTCACTCTTTTATATAAAAATAAGTAGTTTTTATAAAATTGTAAAACGTTTTAGCGTAATTCTATGAGTTTTTTGAGAAATGATCTTCTAAATAAATATTATGTATAAAAACATTGCTAAACATTTATTTAGATTGAATCATAACTCGTTAGACGATGAAATACACGTTTATGCGCAGTATTCTTCCGATTTCGCGATTTTCGGCATTTTACCGAAAATTGTATTTGGCTTTGAAATTAAATATTAGATAGTATTACACTTCATAATATATGATTTGTTATCCCATTTTTGATGTTTAAGGCACCACATTTTGTATTTTAGGTCCAAAACCTGTGTACATTTATCCGTTCACAACGGTTTAATTTTTGTAACTTTCACATGCGAACTCCGTTTTCGACGTTCTATATATCCACAGGTTCGTATTTACGAATACATCGTTTTATGAATATTATTATTCCCAAAATAATAATTGTATGATTATCGAATTTTTACGATACAGTAGTTTACTAACCGTATTTTTGGCGTTTGCTCGATAATTGTTTTGAATTAGGGTATATAGTATTATAATATCTAATAATGCATCGTAAAATTATGTAAAATTACTTTTCAACGTAAGGATTAACGTATACTTTGGTTGACTACAGTTGACTTTTGTTGACCAAATTGACAATTGTCACACCACCTGTGTCTGATCCCACTCTTTGTCGTAGTCTAGCAGGTGGTGTCCAGTACCTTACCTTCACCCGCCCAGACATCTCATTTGTAGTCCATTAGATTTTCCTATATATACATTAACCTAGATAGTCGCATTTTCATACTCACAAGCGCATTTTACAATACGTTCAGAGTACTCTTTACTACGGGATCTACATACACCCGTCTACTATTATGGGATTCATAGCCTAATCTAATGCTGACTGGGGGGAGGGGTGCCCAAAAATGCGTCGATCTGCTAGCGGTTATTGTATCTAGCTCGACAACAACCTTATTTCCTGGTCATCCAAACGCTAGCCCACAGTCTCCAGATCCAGTGCGAGGTAGAGTACAGGGGTGTTGCAAACGTCGTTACAGAGACATGTTCGCTTCAAAATCTTTTGCGTGAGCTTCATTACTGTAACGCCAAAAACATGTTACTATGTAATTATAATAAAAAGAACAAATTGGTCATTTTACCTCAGAAGGGTAATTTGGTCTTTTAGACAGAAAAGGACTTGTTTTGTAATAATATTTTGAGTCTTGGACTTAAAATGTTATAAAAACTGAGTTTGTGTCATAAATTATGTAAATGGTGGCAAAAGTCTTAAAAATGCAACTTCAAGGACCAAAATGTAATTTTTGGTTGTATAAAAGGGAACATTTGTGCAGATTTTTAGCACTTACAGGAGAGGTTCTAGGTGCGATTTCTGCAGCGGATTTGAAGAAGTTCTTGAAGATTTAAGCTTGCAAATTGTATCATAGCATTCAAAGGGTAGAATTGGAAGTTTTGGAGGTAAGTTCTTCAAGTTCTTGCTAGTTATTCTTGATGAGTTTTGTAGAACTCAAAAACTGCATTTGCAGTCATGATTATGTTGTTAAGTTGATGCAATACTTCCATTAAGTCATGCTAATAAGGACTTAACTAAAGAAAATGGAAGTAGATTGTTATTTTGGATGAATTTGAAGTTTTGGGGTTTTTGGAACTAAGAACCCTAATTCTTCATATGATTGATTGAGTGGGTTTTGAGGGTTAAAAACCTTGTTAAAATGTAAGGTTTTAGCCTAGGAATAAACCCCAAGCGATTAAGTCGAGCAATAAGTGCTTAAAAATGGAAAAATGGAAATTTCTAGCACAAAATCGGAGTTTCTGCACCACTGTCCAGCGCTCGCGACCCGACCAGAGGGTTGGTCGCGACCCGACCAGGGTGTTGGTCGCGACTCGAGACCTGGGCAGAAACCAATTTGTTTTCTGTGAATTTTCCAAGTTTGTTTCAATGCTAGGCTTATCCGATTGACCTGAAATTTTAAACATAGGTATAATATGTTGTAAAACTTCATGGAAAATTATCGGAATACGAATACGACTTCCCGAAAGTACTGTAGTAGAATACGCGTATTTCGGGAAGTGTATTAAATTTTTATACCAATGGTTAATGCTTGGAATTGGTCTTATATTAGACTCTTGTGCATTAGAACCAACTGAAATAGTATATTAACCTATAATCATTGTGAAATGAATGAAATTATAGGTACGGGACAAAATCTTGCGGGGTTCATTTCAAGGCAAGAAACGACAAAAGCTAGTTATAGCAAATCTTCAGGTGAGTAATCTCACTATTATCCGATGTGATATGTGTTATATGGGCAGCTGCAAATGGAAATGATTTTGGGGGACAAAAAATGACAAATTACGTGATTCGATATATGACAATACCAGATAAGCCGTGAGTCTGATAAAGACAAGAACGGAGCTGTGAGTCAACAATAATGACATGACAATACCAGATAAGCCGTGAGTCTGCTATAGACAAGAACGGAGCTGTGAGTCAGTCAATTTTAATGGTGCGACAATACCAGATAAGCCGTGAGTCTATAATAGACAAGAACGGAGCTGTGAGTCAAACCTATATAGACAAGACCGGATAAGCCGTGAGTCATTGCGATGGCAAGAACGGAGCCATGAGTCTAGGCAACAGCGGGATAACCCGTGAGCCATATATGATTTTATATTGCATGATATTGCTTAATTGATTTTGTATAGAGAATTTTATTCTTATACATGTTATACTTGATTTGATTACTCATTGGGCTTTATAGCTCACGGTTTATTTGATATGTCCCTGCAGGTGAGCGTGATCCCGCGAAGGGAAAAGATAAAGTCCGTGACTGAGGACTTAGGATCTTGAAGTGACAGCCCGGCTTAGAGAATGTATAATATTTTATGTATTGTACTTCGTGATACTCTTGTACTCGTATTGTATTAACAAATACCCCTACTTATGTTTTATTTGTAAAATATTTGGTTTGAAAAATGAAAAAAATTTTGGGGTGTTTTTGTTAATAAGTCGGGTGTTACAAGTTGGTATTAGAGCCATGGTTTAAGTGAACTAGGTGTCTTAGACTAGATTCCTGGACTTAAACCTTGAGAGAAGAACATATAAATGGACTGTTAGATATATATAAGTTTGTTATTACATATGTAATCTAACGGTTTGCTAAAATTTTGAAGTATGAGAAATACACGAAGTAATCCTACTGGTGCGAATTCGCGTGGAACTGAAAGAAGTGGACCAGCTCGGTCACGTGGCTCTGTTGGGCGAAGAGCACCAGCGCGGGAACCGGTGGGAGAAAATCCACCTGATATTCGGGCGATAGTAGAAGAAGTGGTTAGGCAAATGATGCCAACATTAACGAATAATCCCAACCCGAGTGGCAATCCCAACCCTAGTGCAAATCCTAATCCTACTGAAGAGGCTACAAAAAGTGTTCATGACAGGCAGCCGGAAGATGAAAGCCAGGGAGAAAGTCGTGCCCGGGCAGTGAAAGAAACACAAGGAGGGGAAGCCTCTACAAAGAAAGTTGGGTGTACGTATAAAGCCTTCCTTGGTTGTAAACCAAAGGAATTCTCGGGGACAGATGATCCAGTCAAAGCCATGGAATAGATCATGCATATTGAGAAGGTGTTCCGAGTAAGCAAATGTGCGGATGATGATAAAGTGGAATTTGCCACGAACCAACTTACAAGCGGTGCACTACATTGGTGGCAAACCTACTACAAATCATTGGATCTTGATTCATCCCAATCGGTACCTTGGGAACAGTTCAAGATTAAGTTCAATGAAGAATACTGTTCTGAGGTAGCAATAAAGCAATTGGAGGATGAATTCCTACACCTGGAACAGGGTTCCCGATCTGTTCAGGAATATACTCTTAGCTTTCTGGAGAAAGCTAGGTTTGCGGAACACCACATCTATACTGAAAAGAGAAAGATCGATAAATATGTCTGGGGGTTGACGACCCGAATCAGGGAAATCGTGCAACCGTAGAAACTACCTACTTTCCGGCAAGTGGTGGATCGAGCCACGGAAAGAGAAACAGAACTGAAGCGACAAGAAGACGAAAAGAAAGTCTTGGAAACGAAACGAAAGGCGGAAGACCAAGGTTGGACGCCTCAGAAAAAGTCGCAACAATCCGGGTCTAGGGGAAAGGGCCAGAAAGATGAAGGAAAGTGGTGCGAAAAATGCAGAAAAAGGCACACGGGCAGTTGTCGCAGTGATACCGGGTCAGTTAGCTGCCGAAATTGCGGAAAAACGGGTCATTCTACACGGGAGTGTCGGGCGGAAAGAAGATGCTACCAATGTGGAGCTACAGATCACATTCGTCCGAACTGTCCCCAACTGAAATCTGGTGTATACAGTGAAAGACCCAGAGATGATCAAGTGGGAAAGAAAGAAGAGTCGAAGAACAGGGGACGACCGGTGGCCTCGCGAGCTTTCCAGATGACCGTGGAAGAAGCTCGTGAGAAGACGGATGTGGTTACAGGTATCTTTACTCTCAATACCATACCTGTATATGTTATATTTGATCCAAGAGCAAAACACTGTTTTGTATCGGAGTCTTTGTTGCCTCGCCTGAATGTACCGTTAACCCCAATGGATGAAAGCTTGGAAGTGGCTATAGCGGACGGCCGATATGTTTGGGTTTCTGAACATCTGGAAGGTTGTCAGCTTAAAATCTACGGGACCGTTTTCCCTATAGATTTGAAGCCGATGACTACCAATGAATTTGGTGTGATTGTGGGAATAGATTGGTTAGCAACGAACTATGCTAATGTGGATTGCAGAAATAAAAATATCACAATATTATCGCCGGATGGATAATGGATAAAGATTCAGGGTGAACGACCTCGGTTGAGAATGCCGGTTATCTCCTTTACTCAAGCCCGAAGCTGTGTCTGTAAGAACCCGCGAAAAAGTCAAAAAGGGTAAAACCGTCTTTTGTCATATTGTACGACTATTATGTGTAATAATATGTATTTGTAAAATAATATAATGAGAAATAAAAGTTTATGAGAAATTTGGAGTTTTGACGCGTGAATAGTGAAATTTGACCAAAAGGGCAAATTGGTCATTTGACATGAAAAATGACCAAAATGTCAAGAAAATGTCAAGTTAGTAGTTAGTAGAACATTCCTTGCAAGATTTATGGTTTTAGGATCATTTTGGAAAGAAATATGAAGCTTTGGGGACTAAAATGTAATTAGATTATAAACATTAAATATATATATGAAATATGAGAGTTATTCTCTCATAAGTTAGAAGCATCCAGAGAGCACGGGAGAGAACTAGAAGTGTGCAGCAAGATCACGAGAAGAAGAAGAAAGGAACAAGAATTGACCAAGGGAATCAAGCAAAGGATTGGAATTAGTGATTCCAAGGTAAGAATTCCTTAGTTTTAACCTAGGTTTTGTGTGTGTTCTTGATTTGGGTTTTTTGGGTTGAGTGGAAACTGCAATTTCAGTAATAAATCATGTGGGTTAAGTAGCTAATGCTTCCAATAAGCCATTAGTTAAGAACTTAACTCAAAAACATGGAAGTAGGTTGCTATATGTTAGAAATCAAGAAATGGGAATTTGTGCTCAAGAACCCTAAAAACGGGTTTGTAAGATCAAAGCTGGTTTTATGGTTTTGTTGGGTCCAAATGATCACTTAGGATGTATTAAGACACTCCTAAGTGACTAATTTCAAAAAGATGGATTTTTGGTGCAAAATATCAAAAACGGGATTTTGAAGAAATGGAATTGGAATTAGTGATTCCATGGCTTAAAACCTGATGTAAAACAAGGGTTTTAGTCATGGAATGATAGTAAAATGATTAAGAACTGAAATAAGTGCTTAATGGGTGAACTGCGTGCTACAATGCTCCAGTCAGGGACCAAAAATGTTAGAATTTTTAAATAACTCAAACGCTAGAAACTATAGCTAGACATGTCCGATTGACCTGAAATTTCAGACATAACCTTAACATGGTATAAGAACATGTCGGGAATGGTCAAATCCGTAATTCGACCTTGCGGAAAAATCACTGTAGCGGCAGATGCTAAGTTCACTATTCACGTTAAAACTTAATTTTTGGAATTTGAGCTAGACTTGTCTAATGAACTCCAAATTTGAAACACAAGTCTAATATGGTCTAAGATTTCATGGAAAAGAGTCGGAACTGAAATACGACCCCTCGAGGGTACTGTAGCAATATACGCGTATTTCGGAGAAAAACCGTAAAATGAGTTATAAATGGTTATACATTTATTATAACCTATAGCTATATTATATGAGACCTTAGCATTATAGAATTAATTATATTGAGTATTTATATATATAATACATGTATAGGTGGTGCTTCAAACGTGGTTGAGCACGGAAAAGGGAAAGGAATACGAGAAGTGTAGAGACTCGTAACAACGTCAAGGTGAATTCTATGAGGATTTTCTAGTACGTAGCAAAATGTTATTTTCAGAAAAGTATGATTTCCAATGTTTATAAATACTAAAGTTTGGAAAATGGTTTTGAATGAAGCTCTATACAAGGGCTTAGTGTTTTAAGTAGATTCTTAAAGTATGATTTGCAAAGTATTTTGAAAGAAGTTCCTTTTGGGAACTAAGATGTTAAAAGTAGTTTTGATAATATTTTTGATAAAGAGTTACAAAGTTTATGAGTTTTAGTTTATTACAAATTGTGTCCCATTTTGACCAATTTGAGATGAAATGAAGTAAGAATTAAAGAAAGAAAGAAATATGAGTCAGTTGTCCGGACTAGGATCACCCACATAATTGGGGGATCAGAAGACACTACTGGGATGGTACCTCCCGTCGCGAAGTAGTTGTCTAGCTTAGCATACCCTTGTGCTTGAATTTGTTCCAAGTCACGAAGGGGAGACAGAATGAGCAAACCGAGTGGGCAGATCTGTTCTGTCCTGCGAGGGGAGCCAGTTGAATGAATTAATTAACTTAATTCATAAGTTTCAGTTGGTCACGAGAAAGAAAGCAGTTTTATAAAAGAAAGTCTTTTTATAGTTTGAAAGTAAAGAAGAAAAAGTTATTTTGAGATTTATGAACTGAATCCATTTTTAGCAATGTACTTTTGATATTTCAAGTTTTGAATAGACAAGTTTTGGGTCTAAACCCATATTACTCACGAGACTTTATGTCTCACGTATACTATGTTTTTTTTTGGAATACTATGTACTTAGGTGAAGGGAGCGAGAGTTGCAGTTGGGACCGTTATCGTACACTGTAAGTTTAAATTACGGTTATCTGTATTGAGTCTGTAATACCCCTTAATTATTAAGTTTGTAAAATAAAATAAAATTTTAAATGACTATTTTATAGTCACGAGTTGTAAATTATGTTTGAAAACGGTATTTGTATTTTAAATATGGTTTGAGAAAAGGGGTGTTACAGTTTTGGTATCAGAGCCATAGTTTAAGCGAATTAGGTTGGAATACCATCCTAGGCTTAAACTAGCAAGAGTAGTAGTAGGTTGCCTTAGTAATATAGAAGGCATAGATTGAGTATGACTGTTATAAAAGTGCACTCAATATAAGGAGATAACATGCTACCGCTTACGAAATACTATATAGAATTGCGTATTAAACAAATAATTTGTTCATCTATATAGTAATGGAAGGCAGACGACAAGCTGACAGGGGTGAGGGCAGTCACACTTCCTCAAGAGGAAGTGAACCACGTGTTATTCGAAATGATGAGGCTGAACCAAACCCACCACCACCACAACCTGTCACTATGGAGGCAATTCAGTTGCTAATCAATAATTTACGAACTGAGTTGAGACAAGATGTGAACAACATAATCGACAGCAGAATGGGTGAACCTAGTGCCCAATCTTCACAAGAAGTCTCCAAGAAGACGACTGAGGAAGCAACTAGTGGAGGTGACAAGAAGGAAGAAAAGGGCTGTTCTTTTAAGTCCTTTATGGCTTGCAAACCGCCCGAATACCATGGCAGTTTTGAGCCTAAAGTGACAATGCGATGGGTCCGAGAGATTGAACAAGTGATGCAAGCAAGCAAATGTGCAGAAAAAGACCAGGTCAACTATGCCTCTCGGCAGTTGAAGGATGACGCTTTGGTGTGGTGGAACACCAAATACGAAAGTTTGGGAAAAGATGTGGTATACGGTTGGTCATGGGCAGAGTTTATCACGTGTCTTAAAGATAAGTTCTGTCCCACACGAGATTTGGAGAAAATGAATGAAGATTTCTTAACAATAAAGAAAGGAGATATGACGGTGGATGAGTATACGAAGAAGTTTTGCGACATGTTACCTTTTGTGGGGGAATCCTACCCTACTGAGCGATCCCGAATTAACCGCTATGTCCGAGGTTTGCCATGGAATTATGAACTAGAAGTGAAGAAAGCCGAAACACTAGATGGGGTGATCAATGCTGCCCGAACTGTGGAAGATATTGGAAAAAGAAGGAAAGAGGAAGGACCTGGTTTTGGGGACAAAAGGAAGACAGTTAGTAGTATCAGTGGAAACATAAAGAAGAAAGGGAAAATGAGTTCAAGTCAGAGTCGACAAGGAAGTGTGAAGAAGTGCGAGAAATGTGGAAAAGAACATGGTGGCGAGTGCCGAGCAGGATCAAATGCCTGCTTTAATTGTGGCGGATTCGGTCACAAAGCGAAAGATTGTAAAGCCAAGAAAGCCAGCGAAGTGGAGTGCTTCTCATGCCATCAGATGGGACACTACAGTTTCAACTGCCCTAATAAGGGAGGAGAAACCATGGTGTCAACAGCCCAGAAGAAGACCGAACCTCAGAAAGTGAAGACCAGAGCTTTTCAGATTACCAGGGAAGAAGCGAAGGAGACTCACGATGTGGTCTCAGGTATTCTACTAATCAACTCGACACCTGCATATGTCTTGTTTGATTCCGGGTCTACATATTCATTTGTGTCCCATGGGTTTGGAGCTAGATTAAATGTCCCATTAGAATTGTTAGACCTAGTCTTTGAAGTCGAAGTGGCGGATGGGAAATTTGTGGAAGTTCAGCATATGTATCGGGACTGTGAACTCGACATCAATGGCAAGAAGTTCCGACTTAATCTCCTTCCTATTGGAATTAAGTCCTTTGATGTAATAATTGGGATGGATTGGCTTCGTGCAAATGATGCGAAGATAGCTTGTGGACAGAAGAGTGTGTCTGTTAAAACCCTTGGAGCAAAAGTGTACGTATATGGAGAAAGAAGAACGCACGTGCCAAGTATCATCAGTGTAGCTAAAGCTCGAAGATGTATCAGGAAAGGATGTGTATCTTTCCTGGCCTATGTAATGACTGAAGACAAAGTGAAACAGACATACAAAGATATAGAAGTGGTGAAAGAGTTCCCAGAAGTTTTTCCAGATGAATTGCCAGGCTTGCCACCAGAAAGGCAGGTTGAATTCCGAATAGATCTTGTTCCAGGAGCTTCCCCAATAGCACGAGCACCGTACAGGCTAGCACCAATAGAGATGAGGGAATTAATGTCCCAGTTGCAGGAGTTACTAGATAAAGGCTTCATCAGGCCTAGTTCTTCTCCATGGGGTGCTCCGGTTCTGTTTGTGAAAAAGAAGGATGGATCAATGCGGATGTGCATTGATTATAGGGAATTGAACAAGATTACTATCAAGAACCGTTACCCGTTGCCCAGAATAGACGATTTGTTCGACCAGTTGCAAGGGGCAGATTATTTCTCAAAAATTGATTTGAGATCTGGGTATCATCAAGTCAGGGTAAAAGAAAGTGATGTAGTAAAGACAGCGTTCCGTACACGATACGGGCATTACGAGTTCTTAGTAATGCCATTCGGTCTTACGAATGCACCAGCGATCTTTATGGACTTAATGAATCGGGTATGTAAACCATTCTTAGACCGGTTTGTTATAGTGTTCATTGATGACATTTTGATTTACTCGAAGAATAAAGAAGAGCATACGAGCCATCTGCGGTTAGTACTTGAGACTTTGAAGCGGGAACAGCTATATGCAAAGTTTTCCAAGTGCGAGTTCTGGATGAGAGAAGTGCAGTTCCTTGGACACGTTGTTTCTATCCAAGGTATAAAAGTTGATCCAGCGAAAGTTGAAGCAGTGATGAAATGGGAGCCACCTAAGACGCCAACAGAAGTTAGAAGTTTTCTCGGTCTTGCCGGGTACTACAGGAGATTTATTCAAGATTTCTCCCGTATAGCAGTGCCACTTACACGACTAACCCGGAAAGAAGAGAAATTCAGATGGCAAGAAGAACAAGAAAGAGCTTTCGCTACTTTGAAAGAGAAGTTGTGTAACGCGCCTGTCCTTATATTGCCAGATGGGACAGAAGACTTTGAAGTGTACAGCGATGCCTCTCATCGGGGGCTTGGCTGTGTGTTGATGCAAAGAGGGAAGGTTATAGCATACGCTTCCAGACAGTTAAAAGATCCAGAGAAAAGGTACACAACTCATGATTTAGAGCTTGCAGCGATCGTGTTTGCCTTGAAGATTTGGAGACATTACTTGTATGGTACAAAGTGCAAGCTGTTCACGGATCACAAGAGTTTACAGTATGTGTTTACTCAAAAAGAGTTGAACATGAGACAGAGTAGATGGCTAGAGCTGATCAGTGACTATGATTGTGACATTATATACCATCCGGGTAAAGCAAATGTAGTAGCAGATGCATTGAGTAGAAAAGCTCCTGAGAAAAGAATCAAGGCAAAGTCGATGCGCATAGAACTAGTGTCCAGCATTATAGAACAGATTAAAGCAGCTCAGCAGAAAGTTGAAGAAAGTGGAGACTTAAAAGATGAAAAGCTAGGAAAAGACATACAGTTTGAAACCAACAGTCAAGGATTAAAGACTTTCAGAAGCCGCATTTGGGTACCGAAAGCAGGAGGTTTGAGGAAGCTGATTTTAGAAGAGTCGCATAAGTCAAAGTATTCCATTCATCCCGGGAGTACCAAGACTTATCAAGATTTGAAAAGACAGTACCGGTGGCCTGGAATGAAGAAAAGGATAGCTAAGTACATCTCCAAGTGTGTTATTTGTGCACAAGTTAAGGCGGAACATCAGGTCCCGCATGGGGATGCTCAGTCATTGCATATTCCAGCCGGAAAGTGGGAAGATATAACCATGGATTTGGTTGTCGGGTTACCGAGAACGAGAAGAGGTCATGATAGTATATGGGTCATAGTAGATCGATTGACCAAGAGTGCACTATTTCTAGCCATAAAAGAAACTACTCCATTGGAGCAGTTAGCTCAGTTGTATACAGATGAAGTGTTAAGAAGATATGGTGCACCGTTGTCTATCGTGTCAGACAGAGACCCCAGATTCACCTCTAATTTTTGGAGTGCTTTACAAGAGAAAATAGGGACGAGAATTCAGTTAAGTACAGCATATCATCCACAAACAGATGGTCAGAGTGAACGAACGATCCAGACATTAGAAGATATGTTACGGTCATGCGTGATGGAATTTGGAGGAAGTTGGGACGAACACCTGCCATTAGTGGAGTTTGCATACAACAATAGCTACCATTCTAGCATAAAAATGCCACCTTTTGAGGCATTGTATGGTAGAAAGTGTAGAACTCCTTTATGTTGGTTGGAAGCGGGTGAGGCTAAGCTTACAGGGCCAGAGATTGTTAGAGTGACTAATGAGAAGATCGGAGTAATTCAAGCCAACATGAAAGCAGCACAAGATCGACAGAGGAGTTATTCAAATTTAAAGAAGAGACCATATGACTTGCAAGAAGGAGATTTGGTGATGATTAAAGTGTCGCCATGGAAAGGAGTGGTTAGATTTGGCAGAAGAGGAAAGTTGAGTCCAAGGTACATTGGACCTTTTAAAATTGTGAAGAGAGTTGGGTTACAAGCATTCAAAATAGAGTTACCACCCGAACTCAGTGGAATACATGATACCTTTCATGTATGCTACTTGAAGAAGTACTTTGGCAAAGAAGAGTTAGTAATACCCTATACCGATCTGAGGGTGGAGACTCCTAGCAAACTGATTGAAGAACCCGAAGCCATCCTGGAAATGCAAACTAAGAAGCTAAGGAACAAGGAGATTGACCTTGTACTAGTCAAGTGGAAGCATCCCTTAGGGTCAAACCTAACTTGGGAGACACTAGAAGAAATGAAGAGAAGATATCCGAATTTCACGGATTACGAAAAGATTCTGAGGACGGAATCCGCTTAAGGAGGGGTGACTGTAAGAACCCGCGAAAAAGTCAAAAAGGGTAAAACCGTCTTTTGTCATATTGTACGACTATTATGTGTAATAATATGTATTTGTAAAATAATATAATGAGAAATAAAAGTTTATGAGAAATTTGGAGTTTTGACGCGTGAATAGTGAAATTTGACCAAAAGGGCAAATTGGTCATTTGACATGAAAAATGACCAAAATGTCAAGAAAATGTCAAGTTAGTAGTTAGTAGAACATTCCTTGCAAGATTTATGGTTTTAGGATCATTTTGGAAAGAAATATGAAGCTTTGGGGACTAAAATGTAATTAGATTATAAACATTAAATATATATATGAAATATGAGAGTTATTCTCTCATAAGTTAGAAGCATCCAGAGAGCACGGGAGAGAACTAGAAGTGTGCAGCAAGATCACGAGAAGAAGAAGAAAGGAACAAGAATTGGCCAAGGGAATCAAGCAAAGGATTGGAATTAGTGATTCCAAGGTAAGAATTCCTTAGTTTTAACCTAGGTTTTGTGTGTGTTCTTGATTTGGGTTTTTTGGGTTGAGTGGAAACTGCAATTTCAGTAATAAATCATGTGGGTTAAGTAGCTAATGCTTCCAATAAGCCATTAGTTAAGAACTTAACTCAAAAACATGGAAGTAGGTTGCTATATGTTAGAAATCAAGAAATGGGAATTTGTGCTCAAGAACCCTAAAAACGGGTTTGTAAGATCAAAGCTGGTTTTTATGGTTTTGTTGGGTCCAAATGATCACTTAGGATGTATTAAGACACTCCTAAGTGACTAATTTCAAAAAGATGGATTTTTGGTGCAAAATATCAAAAACGGGATTTTGAAGAAATGGAATTGGAATTAGTGATTCCATGGCTTAAAACCTGATGTAAAACAAGGGTTTTAGTCATGGAATGATAGTAAAATGATTAAGAACTGAAATAAGTGCTTAATGGGTGAACTGCGTGCTACAGTGCTCCAGTCAGGGACCAAAAATGTTAGAATTTTTAAATAACTCAAACGCTAGAAACTATAGCTAGACATGTCCGATTGACCTGAAATTTCAGACATAACCTTAACATGGTATAAGAACATGTTGGGAATGGTCAAATCCGTAATTCGACCTTGCGGAAAAATCACTGTAGCGGCAGAGGCTAAATTCACTATTCACGTTAAAACTTAATTTTTGGAATTTGAGCTAGACTTGTCTAATGAACTCCAAATTTAAAACACAAGTCTAATATGGTCTAAGATTTCATGGAAAAGAGTCGGAACTAAAATACGACCCCTCGAGGGTACTGTAGCAATATACGCGTATTTCGGAGAAAAACCGTAAAATGAGTTATAAATGGTTATACATTTATTATAACCTATAGCTATATTATATGAGACCTTAGCATTATAGAATTAATTATATTGAGTATTTATATATATAATACATGTATAGGTGGTGCTTCAAACGTGGTTGAGCACGGAAAAGGGAAAGGAATACGAGAAGTGTAGAGACTCGTAACAACGTCAAGGTGAGTTCTATGAGGATTTTCTAGTACGTAGCAAAATGTTATTTTCAGAAAAGTATGATTTCCAATGTTTATAAATACTAAAGTTTGGAAAATGGTTTTGAATGAAGCTCTATACAAGGGCTTAGTGTTTTAAGTAGATTCTTAAAGTATGATTTGCAAAGTATTTTGAAAGAAGTTCCTTTTGGGAACTAAGATGTTAAAAGTAGTTTTGATAATATTTTTGATAAAGAGTTACAAAGTTTATGAGTTTTAGTTTATTACAAATTGTGTCCCATTTTGACCAATTTGAGATGAAATGAAGTAAGAATTAAAGAAAGAAAGAAATATGAGTCAGTTGTCCGGACTAGGATCACCCACATAATTGGGGGATCAGAAGACACTACTGGGATGGTACCTCCCGTCGCGAAGTAGTTGTCTAGCTTAGCATACCCTTGTGCTTGAATTTGTTCCAAGTCACGAAGGGGAGACAGAATGAGCAAACCGAGTGGGCAGATCTGTTCTGTCCTGCGAGGGGAGCCAGTTGAATGAATTAATTAACTTAATTCATAAGTTTCAGTTGGTCACGAGAAAGAAAACAGTTTTATAAAAGAAAGTCTTTTTATAGTTTGAAAGTAAAGAAGAAAAAGTTATTTTGAGATTTATGAAATGAATCCATTTTTAGCAATGTACTTTTGATATTTCAAGTTTTGAATAGACAAGTTTTGGGTCTAAACCCATATTACTCACGAGACTTTATGTCTCACGTATACTATGTTTTTTTTTTGGAATACTATGTACTTAGATGAAGGGAGCGAGAGTTGTAGTTGGGACCGTTATCGTACACTGTAAGTTTAAATTATGGTTATCTGTATTGAGTCTGTAATACCCCTTAAGTATTAAGTTTGTAAAATAAAATAAAAATTTAAGTGGCTGTTTTATAGTCACGAGTTGTAAATTATGTTTGAAAACGGTATTTGTATTTTAAATATGGTTTGAGAAAAGGGGTGTTACAGTGTCAGTAAAGGAGGGATGTCCTATTTAGCTTATGTATCGGTGGCTCAACCGATTAAAGTGGGGGTAGCGAATGTGAATGTGGTGAACGAGTTCCCAGATGTGTTTCCAGACGAACTTCCATGCTTGCCACCAGATCGACAGGTTGAGTTCACGATTGAACTGATTCCGGGAGCTGCACCTGTTGCCCGAGCTCCATACCGATTAGCACCTTTAGAGATGGTAGAACTGCGAAAGCAATTGGAAGAGTTGTTAGACAGGGGTTTCATCAGACCGAGTACATCGCCTTGGGGAGCCCCTATTTTGTTTGTCAAGAAGAAAGATGGGTCGATGCGTATGTGTATTGACTATCGGGAATTAAACAAGATCACAGTAAAGAACAAGTACCCGCTACCCAGAATAGACGACTTGTTTGATCAACTACAAGGCGCGTCCTACTTTTCTAAGATTGACCTGAGGTCGGGTTACCATCAGTTGAAGATAACGGAGTCAGACATCCCGAAGACAGCTTTTCGAACGAGATACGGTCATTATGAGTTTTTGGTGATGCCTTTTGGGTTAACCAATGCTCCAGCCGTATTCATGGATCTTATGAACCGGGTGTGTCGACCGTTCCTTGATACCTCGGTGATAGTATTCATAGATGATATCTTGGTGTATTCGCGAAGCCAAGCAGAACATGAAGTGCATCTGCGACAAGTATTGGAGTTGCTTCGCCGAGAAAAGCTGTATGCGAAATTCTCCAAGTGTGATTTCTGGCTAAGAGAAGTTCAATTTCTTGGCCATGTAATTAATGTCGTCGGGGTGAAAGTAGATCCAGCAAAAGTCGAAGCCGTGATGAAATGGGAACCGCCTAGAAGTCCCACTGAAGTACGAAGTTTTCTTGGTTTGGCAGGATATTACAGGAGATTTGTCGAGAATTTCTCCTCGATAGCTGCTCCGTTGACCAAGTTGACCAAGAAAGGTGAAAAGTTCACGTGGGCCGAAAAACAGCAAGAAGCATTCCAGAAGCTGAAAGAATCTTTATGTGAAGCACCAGTGTTAGCACTACCACAAAGCGGAGAAGAGTATGTGATCTACGGCGATGCTTCTAGAATTGGTCTTGGATGCGTGCTAATGCAGAAAGGTCGGGTCATAGCCTATGCGTCCCGCCAATTAAAAGATGCCGAGAAGAAGTATCCAGTTCATGATCTGGAACTAGCTGCGGTGATCTTAGCATTGAAGTTGTGGAGGCATTATTTATACGGTGTGAAATTTGTCATTTACACGGATCACAAGAGCCTGAAGTACCTCTTCGACCAGAAAGATCTTAACATGAGATAGCAAAGGTGGATGGATCTGCTTAAAGACTTTGACTGCGAAATTCAGTACCACCCTGGCAAGGCGAACGTGGTGGCAGATGCTCTAAGCAGAAAAGAAGCTCATTTGAAAGTTACATCCGCATGCATGGGTGTAGTAAGCCGATTACCAGAATTGATTCGTTCGGCACAGGAAGAGGCGTGTAAGCCAGAGAACGTAAGAAGCGAAAGAATGGTTGGATATTTGAAGCATCTGGAAGAAAATGCTCAGAAATTGAAGACCTTCAGAGGCCGTATATGGGTCCCGAAACAAGGAGAAGCAGCGCTTCTAGAAGATGGCCATTTTAGTCGATATGCAGTTCATCCGGGCAGTACAAAGATGTATCGGACGTTAAAACCGATGTACTGGTGGCCTGGAATGAAGAGGGACATTGGAAGATATGTGGAAAGATGTTTGACGTGTCTACAAGTTAAGTCAAACCATCAAAAACCGTACGGGGAAATACAACCATTGCCGGTTCCAGAGAAGAAATGGGACCATATTACCATGGATTTTGTAACAAAGTTGCCGCGGACACCGCGAGGTTATGATTCTATATGGGTGATTGTAGATCGATTGACCAAATCGGCACAGTTTATACCATATAAAGAAAAGTACAGGGTAGATCAACTGGCGAAAATCTACATTGATGAGGTGATTTGTCGGCATGGACTTCCAGTGTCGATAGTATCGGACCGAGATAGTAGATTTACTTCTCATTTTTGGCAAAGTCTTCAAAAGCAATTGGGTACAAAAGTACTTATGAGTACCGCATATCACCCGCAAACCGACTGCCAAAGTGAACGAACAATACAGACTTTGGAAGACATGTTGAGAACTTGTATCATTGACTTCGGTGGAAGCTGGGAAGATCACTTGCCTCTAGTAGAATTTGCGTACAATAACAGCTATCATTCCAGCATCCAGATGGCCCCGTATGAAGCCTTGTATGGAGCACCGTGCCGTACTCCGACCTGCTGGACTGAAGTTGGGGAAAGCCGTTGGCTGGACCCGAAATTGTAGCACAGACTGAAGAAAAGATCAAACTGATACGCGAAAATTTGAAGGTAGCTCAGAATAGACAGAAACAGTATGCGGATAAACGGGTGAAACCAATAGAATTTCAAGTAGGGGACATGGTAATGCTCAAAGTATCCCCTTGGAAAGGCTTAATTCGTTTTGGGAAGAAAGGGAAGTTGAGTCCTCGCTTCATTGGACCTTTCCGTATATCTCAAAGAGTTGGAGCCGTGGCGTATAGATTAGAGTTACCTGATGAACTTCATGGTATACATGATGTATTCCATGTATCCCATTTGAGGAAAACTTTGTTTGACAAGTCTCAACAAGTACCTCTTGTTGAAATCGAGGTGGATGAAAAGCTGAGATATCCGGAACAACCCGAGCGGGTGCTAGACCGCAAGACAAGACAGTTACGAAACAAGAAGATCAGCATGGTGAAAGTCCTTTGGCGTCATCACAAAGGTTCCGACATGACGTGGGAGATCGAAAGTGAAATGAGGGAGAAATATCCTCAACTTTTTGTATGATTTCGGGGACGAAATCTCTTAAAGGAGGGGAGAATTTGTAACGCCAAAAATATGTTACTATGTAATTATAATAAAAAGAACAAATTGGTCATTTTACCTCAGAAGGGTAATTTGGTCTTTTGGACAGAAAAGGACTTGTTTTGTAATAATATTTTGAGTCTTGGACTTAAAATGTTATAAAAACTGAGTTTGTGTCATAAATTATGTAAATGGTGGCAAAAGTCCTAAAAATGCAACTTCAAGGACCAAAATGTAATTTTTGGTGGTATAAAAGGGAACATTTGTGCAGATTTTTAGCACTTACGGGAGAGGTTCTAGGTGCGATTTCTGCAGCGGATTTGAAGAAGTTCTTGAAGATTTAAGCTTGCAAATTGTATCATAGCATTCAAAGGGTAGAATTGGAAGTTTTGGAGGTAAGTTCTTCAAGTTCTTGCTAGTTATTCTTGATGAGTTTTGTAGAACTCAAAAACTGCATTTGCAGTCATGATTATGTTGTTAAGTTGATGCAATACTTCCATTAAGTCATGCTAATAAGGACTTAACTAAAGAAAATGGAAGTAGATTGTTATTTTGGATGAATTTGAAGTTTTGGGGTTTTTGGAACTAAGAACCCTAATTCTTCATATGATTGATTGAGTGGGTTTTGAGGGTTAAAAACCTTGTTAAAATGTAAGGTTTTAGCCTAGGAATAAACCCCAAGCGATTAAGTCGAGCAATAAGTGCTTAAAAATGGAAAAATGGAAATTTCTAGCACAAAATCGGAGTTTCTGCACCACTGTCCAGCGCTCGCGACCCGACCAGAGGGTTGGTCGCGACCCGACCAGGGTGTTGGTCGCGACTCGAGACCTGGGCAGAAACCAATTTTGTTTTCTGTGAATTTTCCAAGTTTGTTTCAATGCTAGGCTTATCCGATTGACCTGAAATTTTAAACATAGGTCTAATATGTTGTAAAACTTCATGGAAAATTATCGGAATACGAATACGACCTCCCGAAAGTACTGTAGTAGAATACGCGTATTTCGGCAAGTGTATTAAATTTTTATACCAATGGTTAATGCTTGGAATTGGTCTTATATTAGACTCTTGTGCATTAGAACCAACTGAAATAGTATATTAACCTATAATCATTGTGAAATGAATGAAATTATAGGTACGGGACAAAATCTTGCGGGGTTCATTTCAAGGCAAGAAACGACAAAAGCTAGTTATAGCAAATCTTCAGGTGAGTAATCTCACTATTATTCGATGTTATATGTGTTATATGGGCAGCTGCAAATGGAAATGATTTTGGGGGACAAAAAATGACAAATTACGTGATTCGATATATGACAATACCATATAAGCCGTGAGTCTGATAAAGACAAGAACGGAGCTGTGAGTCAACAATAATGACATGACAATACCAGATAAGCCGTGAGTCTGCTATAGACAAGAACGGAGCTGTGAGTCAGTCAATTTTAATGGTGCGACAATACCAGATAAGCCGTGAGTCTATAATAGACAAGAACGGAGCTGTGAGTCAAACCTATATAGACAAGACCGGATAAGCCGTGAGTCATTGCGATGGCAAGAACGGAGCCGTGAGTCTAGGCAACAGCGGGATAACCCGTGAGCCATATATGATTTTATATTGCATGATATTGCTTAATTGATTTTGTATAGAGAATTTTATTCTTATACATGTTATACTTGATTTGATTACTCATTGGGCTTTATAGCTCACGGTTTATTTGATATGTCCCTGCAGGTGAGCGTGATCCCGCGAAGGGAAAAGATAAAGTCCGTGACTGAGGACTTAGGATCTTGAAGTGACAGCCCGGCTTAGAGAATGTATAATATTTTATGTATTGTACTTCGTGATACTCTTGTACTCGTATTGTATTAACAAATACCCCTACTTATGTTTTATTTGTAAAATATTTGGTTTGAAAAATGAAAAAGTTTTTGGGGTGTTTTTGGTTAATAAGTCGGGTGTTACAAGTACCCTTTATCGAAGGCCACTATTGTCTATCGTGACAATGTTAGCGCAACTTTCTTATGAACCAATCCCATTTAGCACTAACCTACGAAGCACATCAATATTGATATTCATGTTGTGCTAGATAAGGTTGCAACTGGGCAGATTCGAGTTCTTCATGTCCCTTGTTGACATGTTTATGAAAGGACTGCCATATTCTCTCCTTACGGAGTTTAGATTCAGTTTGAGCGTATGCGCTCGACGCTTGCTCTCCCCCTCCTGCAGGGGCATATTATTGTGTATCAAAATTTAGTGTTTAGCCCAGTTTATTATGTTGTATAATTTTTGTGTTAGCCCAATACGTAGCTCAGTGTTGTATTTGTATTTATTTTGTCTGCAATGCAATTGAGTAATTACGGAAAAGTATTATCTCTAATAGAAATATGACTATACCATCATTACATCATTATGGAAGACTCTGATATCATGGTTGTGTTTCATAAAAAGCATATACACGTAATAGAATAAAAACAATCATGAATTTATACATCCTTCAAACATGATCATCCATGGGACTATACAAAACATAAGCACACACATTATGTTAAACAAAGACGAATATTTGTGCGTTGAGCAAATTAAAGTTATGTAGTTAAATTTTTTAATAAATACGTCGTTGAAAATGATTATTTCATTAACATTAACTAAGAAATAATAATTCTACACTAAGTTGATACATACAATTGCAACTATTTTGACTAATATTACTCAATAAGCTTTATCCACAGCTTGTGTATTAAATAAATTAAATATAATTATTGATTAGTATTATTTTAAGTATTATTATGATTAACTAATTTAAAAGCAAGTGAAGCCAGCCTAGCTGAGTGGATGCACCCGGGTTATATACTCGCGTGGTGGAAGGTCTGGAGTTCGAATCCGACTAACCCCATGTGGAGGATTTTCCTTGGATGCGAGACATGGTTGAGGGAAAAGGCATTGCGCCTATGGTAATCGCCAACTCCCTGGGTGGCGGGGTCAAGTACCTTCTGGTAAGACCACTAAATTGCCGGTTCCAAAAAAAAATAATAATAATAATTTAAAAATAGTACTTTCGATAATGTTATGATATGATATATTAATACGGATAATATCGACAACGTTTCACGTGAAAATCTCTATCATCATATTTATTAATTTCTTCTGATAGTTTCATGAGACCATCTTGATGACAAAATAAATGCAGATTTATTCATCGATCTCCAAATTTAATAACTTGTAAATTGAGTTTTATAAAATATAACAAAACTATTAGAAATTAATATATGTATTATGTAACGTGTTTTCTTTGTTAGCATCGAAACATAATCATATTATCAAGTGTGATAAATAACCAAGAATTAGAATACTTGAACATCTGTTTTTATTATTTTGCCTCTTAAAAGTAAATGTCAATAAAAAGTCCAGTGAATTCATTAAATCATAATAATTTTTTTTTTTTGAAAATGCTTTTACAGATAGTTGATCATGTATAAACATCATCTCATATACAACTATCACAGTTAAAGTACAATTCTGCCCTTGAAAACATATAATCACGAATTTAGTCATTAGACAAGTTTTTTATTGCTAACACCATCGGGTAGAAAACTAATTTTGCGTTTTGCTCTCTTGTTTATTTTCTTTGTCAAGATTTATATGGATAAGCAAGGCCTCTGAACAAGGCTGGTCCAAACTTTTTTGGGGCTTGGGCGAAAGGAGAAACAAATGCCTCTACAAAATTTAGCAAAACCATTTAAAAAATATATATATTCTAGCGTTTTTCATAATGATAATTTTAAAGATAAATATATCTATAATAATTACAAGTAGTCGTTTTTTTATATATTGGTGTTTTCCTTCAATATTTGAAACTATTGTCATAACATTGATCCCTTATATAATTCATATTAAGATGTAACAATTTCAGTGTATCTAATAATTTATTAAAAATTCTTTTCTCCGAAGTACCATTTGCTTTTAAAAATTATAAAAGTATTCAACTTGTATTTGTTAGAAGAAAAATATATACATATATATTATATAGGACATATAATTTTCGGGCCCCTAAGATAATAGGCCCTGGACGGTCGTCCGTGCTGCCCACCGCCAAGAACGGGCCTGCCTCTAAAATAGGTAGTTTCAAACCAACTTGTTTTTTATTAAGTTTTATTAGAATAAGCATAAGTTGTTAAAGTAAGTAATACAAGACAAAGGAATGAATGAGATATGTATATGAAGTCCCCCAAGACAAAATCGATAGTACGTTTTGAAGGAGCCTAGCAAAAAAAGTAAGAAAATAAATACGACAAGGGCAAATACATAAGAGTACACTGACAAAGCATCACACACTTATTTAAATTTTCACTAAAAAATCAACTTGAAAGAAGTTTCAAATTCAAATAAAAAAACAAACCAAAACCTAAAACTAACCATTAAATTTTGAATTTGATTTTATGTTTTCCAATTGGTGTTATCCAAAATACATTTCAATTTATAATTCCTACAAACTATTGAATACGCAACTCTTAGAGCGTGTTTGGATAAATTTATTTTACTCATAAGTACTTTTCGACAAAAATATTTATTAGCTTCTGACTTTTTAAAAAATGATTTTTTTAAAAAAATGTTTGGATAAACTTATATGATGGGAAAAGTTAATATGTTGATAATAAGATTTTAAAAACTGTTTAACTTAGTTTTTATATATGTAACATGACCAAAAATAACATTTTTTTACATATTCACAACTATTTACCACTTTCACATATAATATTTACACTTAACCTTTTTTTTGACAAAATTTATATTTATAAAACATCTTTTTTTACAAAATATTTAAAAATATAAGTTTTGTTTAGAATTTATTTTATTACGCCATAATAATATTAAAAATTAAGTTCTTACAAACTAGAACACAACTTATAAACAAACTCCTAAAAGGGGTCACAAATAAAGTCATATTGCATTCATCTCCGCGATTCCAATATTTCTTGCGCGATAATATCTAGTATCGCTGTCATATACATATCATCGTCGTTCCTACAACGTAGACTTGGACCTTCTTCATTGGTTTCATTATCCGTACCACCTACATTGGGAATGTAAGATTCTTGTTCAACTTTGTCAAATGCATCAAAACTATCAACCTTTCTGATATAGTTGTGGATCATCATTGATGCTATCGCAATACTCAATTGGAGTGGAAAGTTAGACGTACATTATTGAGAGACATGCACATTAATTACACGTACGAGCACTAAGTAAGTATTGTGATAGCATCAATGACGATCCACAACTATATATGTAGTTTTTATGAAGCGTTTGACAAAGATGAACAATAATCTTACACTCTCAACGTAGGTGGTACGGATAATGAAACCAATAAAGAAGGTCCAATTCTACATCGTAGGAACGACGATGATATGTATATGGCAGCGATACGAGATATTATCGTGCAAGAAATATTCGAATCGCGGTGATGAATGTAATATGACTTTATTTTTTACCTTTTTTAGGAGTTTGTTTACAAGTTGTGTTTTAGTTTTATATGAACTTAATTTTTAATATTATTACGACGTAATAAAAAAAATTATAAACAAAAAATATATTTTTAAATATTTTGTAAAAGAAAGATGTAACATAAATATAAATTTTGTCAAAAAAAGGATTAAGTATAAATATTATATGTGAAAGTGGTAAATACTTGTGAATATGTAAAAATCTTATTTTTTGTCATTTTACATGTATAAAAGCTAAGGCCCTGTTTGGCAGGATCTTAATTTTTAAGATCTGAATGTTTAAGAGGTCTGTATTTTTAAGAGGGTATGGACTTTTAAGATCTGAATATATAACATGTGTTTGATTGAAACCTCTTAATTTTTGTAATGAATTATAAATATGACCATTTTACCCCTGTGAACTAAAAATTCAACACAATCAAATTCCCAAAGTGATGCTTCATTGGTATTTTCCGTATGCACTTGTGCAAAATGCAATGTTTGAAAAAAAATTCATGCATCTAAAATCCAAATGCAATGTTTGAAAACTACACTAATTTTTTAGATAAGGTAATCAATCGGCTCATATTAAGAAATTCAACCATTTTGTATCCTTTACTTCATTGATCGTTCTCAGATGCGCGGATAAATCAATCAAATCATCGCCAAAAAGCATTAATTATTGAACAATTCGCCGAAGATTTATAGAGGAAAGGGATTATATAAGAAAATTAACATCAACGCCAAATGATGTGTTAGAACACGAGAATTGGGGAAATTGTCTTCATTCAATAGGTGTGAGGATGAAAGACTACACTGTAATAATCAATTTTGAAAATCGATTAGGTGTATGCCAATCAAATTGAGAAAAATATGAAGGGATATTTACTTGAACATGATGATGACGTAGATTGAGGGAGGCAGCGACGGAAGCCGGAAGCCGACGGTGGTCAGGAGATGCCTAAAGCCGAAGACAGATCGAAGGATAGAAGGGGGTGGAGGTCGCCGGCGGTCAGGAGATGCAGGTGAGAGGAGGTCGTCGGCGTGGTGTTGATTTGCGATCAAAGAGAAGGGAGGCGGGAGGAGATGTTTGTGTCGCGTTTCTTGGAGAAGGAGAGGAGAGCCGTATAATGTTTGAAGCGGGATATGGATAGGGCAAAAGCGGGATTGAGGCCTCTTTTTTTTATTCAGATATGCTTCAAATTCTGGTCCAGTAAGAGGATATTTTTAAATTAAGTGGCAAAATATAAGAGGGTAACAAACAGTCTGAATGGTTGAAAGCTCTTAATTATTCAGTTTAAGAGGTATTAAGTGACTATCAAACACTCCCTAAGTCAAACACTTTTTAAAACCTCATTATCAACCTATTAACTTTTCTCGAACATAAACTTATCCAAACATTTTTTTAAAAACTCATTTTTGAAAACTTATAAGCTAATAAACATTTTTGCTAAAAAATGTTTATAAGTAAAATAAACTTATCCAAACACCTTCTAAGTCATTACTTTCAAAAATGACTTTTGTAGTGGATTTGAAAATGACTTATTGCATTTTATAGGTTTCTCAAACACTTTTTTTAACTTATTGACTTTTCAAAAAGTCGATAACGAGATTTTCACCACAATCCCAAACACCCACTATATGGGTTCCGTTTCGGGCCGAGACGCTGTCGAACGCTTTGCAAAGACGGGGACACTATTGAACGCCTTGCAAAGACGGTCTCCGTGTACCCTTCCGGGCTTTGCCCTTTGGACTCTGCTAGGAGCGTTGCCCATAGACCCCACCAGGGGCGATACCTATTAGAACCCCTCCAAAGACTCTACCACGACCCTATGTTCCCGAGTCTCGATTAGCTATCCGAGTATATACACCTGTGGTCTCAAAAAATAACTAAACCGAACCCAGCTCGTTTCAAACTAATCCGAATTGCACTATACTCGTTGATGACTAAAATCACCAACACAATTATGTTTGAAAATCCATTTTTCATGAACAGATTGCAGATCTACGAATAACTTTCTCATCGGACTTAACTGGGTCGACCTAACCCCGATGTAAAAGCAAGATATAGAAATAAAAGGAGAAAAAGAAACAATTAATCGCTGCAATTTTCTTCAAAGAAGAGCAATATATAGAATTAACAAATTGAAATTTAAAAAAATTCAAAATGTAAATCTAAGAAATGTTGTCTAAAATACAAAAGAAAAGAAGATGTAGATGAGATACATTACATCATGAACACCAAAAAGAACCACCGTGCAAGGGCGGAGCTCAACCTAGTAACAACCACACGCGCCACCGTGAAGGTGACTTAAACTGTTATAGTTTTTGAGAAAACCCCAGTTCCACACACGTTCTCAGACCTAGTTCTACTGATCTTAACTTCAGAAACCAAATACTGCTGCCGGAATCTTGAAATGAAAGCCTCCACTTTCTCGTTTAACTCCTCGTTCGACAATAAACTCGACGATTTCTCGTCTTCTTCGTCGTCGTCTTCTTCTTCTTGTTCTTCTCTATCTTCAAACGTACTCTCTTCTCTCTCCTCGTTACTTAACCTTAACTCATCTTCACAGTCGTCAATGACGTCTTCCGGGTGGTTAGCCGGCGGAGGCTGTGCCTTGCTTGTTCCGTCGGTTTCTTGAGATTTAGGAGGTGGGTTTGAAGAATTTCGAGGTGGGTGTGTTGATGTGAAGAGTATAGCGATGAGCAAGAGGTTGAGAGTGAGGAATACCCACATATGCCACTGCTTAAATATCGATACCACGACGGCGCGTTCAAGACACGCGATTACTACCGCCATGCCGGCGGCGAACAAGACGGCTTGTAGTTGATCGTTTCTTGTTTTATCCTCCATGTATTTTGGATGCATTATAGGTTTGTACGTTTTGTATACGGATTTGAATTTTTTAGAGTGCTTTGATTCTTGGATTTTTCGTTTGCTTTATAGGAAGATGATTTTGATTTTTGAAAGTTGTACGCATGCATCGGGGAATGAAGAGGGTTTGTCTAAATGGGAGGGTAATGATCACGTGAGGAGACACGTGAGTCGGATTAAAGGAGACAATAAAACATTCTCACCTTGCCTTGTTCCTTTCATCATCTAAGATTGGCTTTGTAAAGGAATCATCGATCAAAATATATGAAACCATTTATCTATTAATTAAATACCGTGATTTTGCTGTTGGTCCTGTACGTTTTTTTTGTGGCGTGACACCCGGGTTCGGGTCGAATTTTTTTCCCACGCGGATCTTTTCTCTTTCTCGATGGCTCTACACTTCCTGGCTTTTCCGTCTTTTACATCACCACCGGTTCCAGGTGCTCACCGCTTCTTCTCGTGCTTAGCATCACCGTCCCCGACGTCGGCAACAATTGGTTCTCCCTAACAGTTCTCAGCCCATTGGCGTAAGTCTCTCTCTTTCCCACTTTATACCGACTTCTTCTTCTTCGTTACATACGAGCTTAAATGGGAAATTGGAACAGAGGAACGTATTACGGGAAGCGAGCATCACGAAGGAGCAGATTAACCTCTCCGGAGATTTCCCCGGCTGGAAGCAGAAGCAGGTAAATGAACCCTGGCTCTAGCTTCTTATAAATCACAAAATACAACCTAACGGTTCATATGATATTTACATGATAATCTATTGCAGATCGTATGATTATCAAGGGTTTAAACTCATAACATAGGTGAAGATTATAAGGAACAGTAAACAAAACCTTGGTTTTGGTCTCGATTTTGACTTCAAGCGACTTGATCCTGGTGGAGAGAACATCGGCGACATACTGGCCGGCGCAAGGATTGAAGAAATGGAGACCTGGCTCAGCCAATTTCTCTAACCGACCCCATTTCTCAACAACCCCTACGCTTGCTTGGCTAGATCTGTGAAAGCAGACCAATTGTAGATAACATGAGGCAATTTTAAAGCCAGGTTTTGATTTCCCCTCTTTCCCCCAAAATTTTCTAATTCAAAATCGAAATTGATGCATGTAGTATACCATGAATCTCAATGTCGTTATCAAATTCTACTGAAAATTTACAAGATATCTCACCAATCTTAACAATTTAACACGCATCTCAAAACATAGCTTACATTCTACTCTTCTAAAATCTAATCGAATGGACTTGCTCATGAAAATTCGGTTGTTATGACTGATGATAATAATCTTGTGTAGGACGGGTGCATCATGTGTCCATCAACTGATAGCACATTTGATTTGCGAAACGGGTCCATCAAAGAGTGGTTTCCAAAAAATCCCGTCTTACGAGTGCTCGCTTCAGGTTTCCTTTCTGCCCCTTACACGCCGCACCACCACCGGAAACTACCACTTCTATCATTGCATTATCCGAATTGCCAACCAGGAAAGCCTGTAACTCTGTCCATCCGGAGTAATGGGATAGTGTGCAAGGCGGCGGATGTATCATCCTCAGGTTGAAGATACAAAGAACTGGGTGCCGGTGGTGCCACTGTCGGCGCTTCCGAAATTGCAGATAACATGAAGCAATTTTAAAGCCAAAAAACAATTAGAAAAGTTCGTGTTGTTCAATTGTAGGATTCCGGCATATACATTGACTATGAACGTGAATTTTTTACGATATGAATGTGAAGTAAGTGCGAAATCAAAGATGGAAAGGAGGAATTTTCCTGCGGGATTAAGTAGTGGAGAATGAGGCGGCACGAGCAGAAAGAAGGGGGCACAAGCAAGCACAAGAATCAAAGCCCATTAGTAATTCCTTCAAAGAAGATGTCCCTGAAATAAAAAGATGAATATGATGAAGAAAGGTCTGAATTGGGGTAAAAGAATTGGAACTCAGTACTAATGAAGGTGAAGACGATAACGTTGAAGATATTGAATTCTTCCAAGGACTTTATGAGGTAAGATTCCCTCTCTTATTGTAGCTGTAGTTTGTGATAGTAGTTATAATATTGCCAAATATAAGTTGTGCAGTGGGAAATTTGCTTAATATCATGTCTACAATCTGTTGTGATCTAATCTGGCTGCAAAGCATGAAATTGCTTGATGGGACTTTCCAGGTTCTTTTGGCAAAACTTATACTCTATATTGCCAACTATGGTTTGACACGTAATTATAGAAAACCAAAGATGGTTATTCAACACGGTTTTAATAAGGGCTAAATGCAAGAAACGGGAACACACTTTAGTTAATTAGTATAAGATAAAAACTTACTTCTTACATTTTCTATTACATCATCGTACCTTCATTTTCCTTTTATTAAGGCATTGTACTTTTAAATATCTACTCATTTACAACATTGTACTAACCTTTTTCTGTTACGACATTTGTTTAAAAAAACTACCCAATTATAGAGGCAAATACTATTTTATTGGATGATGTTGCTATAATGTAGTAATTGTTTCAAAGTACAATGTTGTTATATGTAGAAACGAAAGTAGGATGCCATAGTAAATAAATATATCAAAGTATGCTGTTATTTAATTTAATAAATGCGTTCTATTTTTGTGTTTACTTATAGTTAATGGATGAGATCGAGAAAGAAAAGGAGACACATAAGTCGAGATTGTGATCGAGAGATCGAGACAGAGAGAGAGGGAGATGTAAACCAAGACGGCTACAAAACAAATGTAAACACTTAATTGTTTTTGCCTTATGAGGCAGAGCAGTTTCCTTTTTTTTTTTAAATTCACAACTAATGTTTGTATAATTGATTGTGAAATTCTTTTAGGTACTTCATCTGGCTTCAAATAATGTTTGTGACAACATACTGAACAAATGCACACCTTCTTCCCTACCGCTTTCATGTTTGGTTCTACCCTCTGTATACAACATCCCTAAAATCGACTCCGAGGTACTCCTTCTCTCCTCCCTCATTCATTTGTTTTTTTAGTCTATACTAAATTATAAACATATTTCTAACCTAATTTATATTTTATGTACTTCTTTAAAATTATTTTATTAGTAGACATCAATTTTCTTACTTGATACTATACTTCAATTTAGTCAACTTTGGCCTTTTATTATAGAATACTGAATATGTTTATGTAGGTTACTAAAATTATATTAAGTCTACATGTTCTGAGGGTGTTGATCCACTAAACAATACTCTTTAACATTATAGCATAAGCCAGTAAGAAGATAGTGTAATTACTTAACTCAATTGTTCAGATTAACATCGAGAATTTGATTTGCTTAATAAAATGTACAAGTCATTAAAGCACAATGCTAAGGTAATGGTTACTTCTAATTTGTGAGTAATGTAAATGCAGGTCTTGCTCCTTTTTCAGTTGCCATCTCCGTCAAAATCAACTCAATGTGTGAGCTTCTAAGATGTGAGACCAAAAGGGTGTTTGTAATTAAGTAAAAATATGTCTTTGAAATTTATTTCATTTCTTTTTTGCTAGAACTTGATTTTTCTCTTTTAAGCCCTTACAAAATGACCATTTTCCTTTTCCATCTCCTTTAACATCCCAACCTTTTGCAAAACCCAATCATAAAGCATGACCAAATATGTGTCCATTAAAAACGATGAACCACATGGACGATTTTTGTAATTAAGTCAAAATATATGTTTTTGAAATTTATTTGATTTCTTTTTTGTTAATTTTGATAAATATGACTTATATATAGCTTTAATCCAGACATGGTGCAAGTGGGAATGATAAGGGCAACAAGGCATTAATCTTTTATGCACGACCCAATCGTGAGAGGAATACGATAAGGGCAACAAGTATAACTCGAAAGAAACAACTAGAACTCGAAGAATACGATTGGGTCCTGTGAAGAAACAACTAGAACTCGAAAGAGAGCTTTGAGGTAAGATCTTTTTTAAAGATTTAAAATTTATATGTTCAGTCATCTAAACTCATCTTTTATTAAAAACAACATGTACTGCTTTATATTTGCTTTGGATAGGTTTTTGAAAGTAGAATGTCCTAATAAGAAAAAATTGAAAGTGTAATGCTATAATTGGTTAGATTTTCAAAGTACAACGTGTTAATCTGAAAAAATTGGAAGTATGATTTTGTAATAGAAAGAAAAGAAAGTAGGATGGTATACCATAATGATTGAAAGTACATAGTTGTTTCTTGGATTTTGCCCATTTTAACGAATATACGTTGCTATTCCTTGCATTTATCCCCTCTTTTGTGCACATTTGACGAATTTATTTGATTTGCAGATAAATCCGGATTCTGCTAGAGGCTAGAAATCACGTGGGATTGCACGGCCAATGCTTGGTCAATGGGAGAGGCTACAAAGGATATTCATCTTGCATCAACGCTTGCTGACGCTGAGGAAAAAAAATCTGTTCTCGAGAAGCCGTGCATAGCACGGCACCCCACTAGTTATGTATAAATATTGTATGGGATTCTCGTATATAAAACATAAATTGGCCTCCGCGATAAAAGTTTAGTTGGATGATGTGCGAAATTACGCATAAAAGATTCAATGTTCAATCTTTGTATGATTAAAATATCGTTAGTGTTCTGCGATTGACTTCATACGTAAGTTTTAAGACAGGTTGACGTGAGTCGCTCAGATGATACGATTACCATATATTTTATAAAACATAAATCGGACATCTATAACCTTTAACAAGACCAATGTTCGTATTCACATAAAAAGAAATATCAAGATATTAAACCAATTCTCATCCAACTATACTAAAACAAATGAATCATTAATATTGTTAAAACCAATGTGATGCAAGGAATCTTAAAGATATCGAAACACGGTATTTTTGTATCGTACCAATAGGGGTCCAGCTAGTGATAGTACCAGTCCAAGGAGTCGATGAAATAGTCGGCCTAGCCCTACATGATGGTCCGACGACTTTTCTAATTGATCAAACAAATTCTCTATTTCATGTTATGGCGTTGGGTGATGAATATAAAATGGCCCTATAAACCTAGATTGAATTTGTGAGTTCAAAAAAAATGTTATCTTAGATTATTAGAAAAACAAGAGATAAACAAAGAAAACAAGGAAAATGTCACGGAAAATATATAATATGCAAAACTATATACGCGCACACACACACACATCAATTTGGGATATTTCTAGGACGGTCGGCTTGCCCCTTTGGAAATCCACCAAGGGCATTGCCTAGACCCCTGTGTTGTTCTTGAGGTCCCTCTCAAACTCACAATATAGCATAAATAAAATTCAACGTATCTCGAATAATACCGATCACACTAAATGACTTGATGAAACTAAAATTACCTATTTTCGCCAAATTTTTGGCTTTTGATTTGCTACATTTTTAATAAGATATTAAGGTTTAATTATATTTCTTTAAAATTTTCAATTTATTAGTTATTGTTTCACTAATTATTTAAGAGACATATTAGGCTTTTAGTATTATAAACGAGATTAGCTCCATAGGTTTATTCAAAATATATGTGTCTTGTTAAATTTACAAAAATTAGGGTTAACTTTTGAAAGAACAAAGATTGTACTTTGATTGTTTTCTGGCATTTTGCTCATCGTTTCTGGATAGTTCTATTCCTTCATAAAATTTCCATCATTTAGTATCATTGTCTAGCCGAGATGGCCTTTCCATACCATACATAATATGATTAATATATGTCGTAATGAATGATACATTGAAGTAAACTTAAAGCATATTAACGGGTTGTTGGTTTTATTTCAATTTGATTATGCATCTATTGCTCAAAAGTTCCAATATGGTGATGCGTATTGTTGTTGAGAATGTTTGTGTGAGTATTGAAGGCAAAGACTACATGATTCGAGTTATAGAAATGACAACATGGCTTCCTTCATTCAAAAATGAAAAGGAATAATACTTAGGGGATGATTATAACGATATAAATGTTAATGTTAACTATGGGGATGAAGAGGAGAAAGGGGAATATATGAATAGTACAGATGATGAAATAAGTTATTTTAATGAAGTGTCAACCATGTTTTGTAATGAAAGTTCTCAAAGCAATGAAGTTTCAAAGAATTTTGCTGAATGTTATAGGAATTTTTCTAAAGATCATCCAAATATTTCAAATGGTGGTTGACACTACGTGAGTTTTGAAACACCTTTTTTTTTTCACCCGGATTCACTCCACAAGCATCACACATTGATCCACCTCCGTAAGTCATGGAGGAGGGGTCTGTTGGATTAAGGTGTCTAAGCCATAACTATAATTGATATAAGTACTTGAATTGATAGCAGCACAGTCCTTTTGAGTTACCCTCAAACCCAGCAATGGACAGGATGACTTATAGAGAGAGAAATTGATTTATATATTATTAGGATAATATATTAAATCAGAAATCATAATATTTAATTAATGATTAATTAGAAATTAATTATAATTAATTTTGGGATTAATTTGATTAATTAAAAGTACAGGGGCTAAAATGTAATTGTTCAATAGTTGAGCAATAGACAAATGTGGGTGTATATACATAGTGGACGATTTTAGGATATATATATATATATATATATATATATATATATATATATATATATATATATATATATATATATATATATATATATATATATATGGTAATGATAAGGTATTTGAATTATATGATAAAAGGCTTATCATATCTGAATTTAAATAAGGCAATTATAAGCCTTATCACTTATCATTTTGGGGCTATAAATAGGGAGCCCCAGCACCCCTAAAACTTGCGCCAACTCCTAGAGTTCTCTCATCTCTCTCTGGTTTTCCTGTTTGCTGGTAATTTGGGTGTGAGCCATTAGAGGCACGACATTTGTGGTGCTTGTTTCCAAGAGATCAAAAGGTATGTAATCTTCAACCTTCTTTAGAAATTTTGATTTATACCTTTAGGGTTTCTTATGATGTTCTTAGTTATAGATTCAATAGAGAAAACATAGATCCTTTAGGTTGCATGTGAACTTTAATGTTTAAGTTTATTTGTTTGCCTATTCTCCATCAGGGTCTTCATAGTTGCCAATATCAACTTCAAATCAACATACAAGTCTGTTGACAACGACTTATGTTGAATCAATTCTGCCAAAAGTGGTTATTGTTTACGCTGATTTTATACCAACATTGACTTATTTACATCCCACCGACTGTTATTTCAATCAGAGTGGGTCTTAATACTTCAAATTGTCCTTACAAAATTGTCACACTCTTCAATATTTCTAAGAGGAAGCCTCCAAACACGGTTACAAGGAAAAATAGTGGGTTTTCAATTGTTAAAGAACTTAATGCCATAGTTGAACATAGAAGAATTTTAGGGTATGATATGGTTGGTTTTTAAAGAGATATGAAAGAGATTATGTGACATCCGCCTAAAATGGATTCGGGTCAACCCAACCCAATTGGGAAATTTAATAAACCCTACTCAATATTTACTTGACGCTAATAGGATCAAAACCTATACAATACGATATAAATTGACGTTAATAGCAAAATAGCATAGTATAACGTTATAACTATAATCAAATTAAATTATGATACCATATTAAAATCAAATCAAAGTATGATACTCTAATTAAATTAAAAGAGTCAAACTTGAATACTATAATTAAACTTCAAATCAAAGTAGATTGTTATAATCAAATAATAACCTATTTTTTTTATAAAACTCTATTTTTATAAACTCTACATTAAATTTTATAAAATTCTTATATTAATTAGTGTATTACATAGAGATGCTTGTACTAGTGGGAAATTATGAAGACCACCTAAAGTCAAAAGTTATTCCCATGGTCTCCCACTCACACCTCCTATCATCTTTCCTTTTATTTTTCTCCCAACACATTATTCTCATCACCACTCAAACCCTCTCTATTCTTTCTCTCACTCTCAATCTCGAAATTCTTCCAAGAAATATCAATTTTCCAGCCAAGAACAATCCCTCATACTCAAATCTCCATCCCTCTTGAAGCATTCATCAAGGTATGTTGTTAAAAGTTCCAAATTCATACATGAAACAAATTAAATCCACCAAAATATCTAAAACTCATTTTATTCATAAACCTGATTTTTCTCAGACTCTCATAAATAAAATAAGAAGTTCTGGAAATTTTCAGAAAATAACTTATTTTTATTGAATTACTATAATTATTGCAATAAAATATGGCAATAATTCACATAAAATACTTTTTGCAGTCAATAAATTCTGGGAAAATTTTGGAACAACCCTTATATTGAGTAAAGTGGATTTATAAAGTTTCATGCATTTATATTGCTGTTTGATGCTTATTTTGTATTTTATTTTGTTGTAGATAAATAAATTGCAAAATATAGTTATGTATGTTAAAAACTAGATTTTATATTTTTCGCACCTTATTAACATATTAGAGACTCCATGGACAAATTTACAGATTTTTGTAATAATGTTTGCTTATTTTTCCTGATTTAATGATTATTTAATGGTTTAAATAGATAATAAATAGCTACACATGTCCAAAACTTATAAAACCTTATCAGAATATCTTATATAACATGTTAATCATAAATAAAAAGTCTAATGAATTTCTCTTAATATTTTCCTATTATTTATGATTTTAGTGATTAGTTAATAATGAAAAACATAAGAAATACTTCCCTTAGTCCAAAATATCCAAAATATTTACAGTAGGCTCAATATAATGTTAGAAAACTATGGTTAATTTACCAGAATTTTTGGGAATCATTTATTATTTTTCCCGAATTTTGTTGTGGTTTAATTATTAAAATACTAAATAAATACTAAAGCAGTTAAGAAAAATATGCAAATTTTACAGTAATTACCATTTTATGAAATAATGATTTTCTGAAAATTTCAGAATGTTTTATTACTGTTTAGTATTTAAAACCATTTTCCTAAATATCTAAGCATGTAAAAAATGCATTTTTAATGATTATTTCATATAAATAATTGTTTATAATATATAAAATCTGTAAATACTTATAATTTGACTAGTTATTATTTTAATAAGAAATTATTAAAATCTTGTCTAAAGTGAAAATATAAATTAATTAAGCAAAGTAATTAATTCAATTTAAAATTCATTTAACATATAAATACATTAATATTCAAAACAAAATTTGGATAATTGTCAATTCATCTAATATAAGAATATGTGTCTAATTATTCTTATTAATACTATATTACCATTTATCGATTCCTAAACCAAAACTATTAATTATAATAGGTTCCACGTCGTTTTGACCCGAGCCGTCTATCGTACAACACGCGTATTCCGTTTGGACTAATGTGAGTAATCTACCCCATATTTTATAATTTTCAATACTTTTGGGGTGTATCATGTGGTTCTAATATGTTTTCAACTTCATTTTATTATTTTATCACAATTGAGACATTGTTGGGACATTTATACTTGAATCATTATTTGTATAATTATTGTTTGTTTACGCTACATGTACTTGTAGTGCATTATCATTTTAGTCTAATCTCCATGACTATGCCCGTATTCTTGAGGTACGTTATGGACAATAATAGCGCTATTGGGTTGACCACCCCGCCTTGGGACGCTAAGGTGATTGATTGCACGTGGTTGAGTGTGTATGATGATTAGATGCTCCATCCTATATATATACTTATATGTATATATAGGGTGAGGACTTATTGTTGTTGTTATCATTTGTTAATCAATTTTTGATTTATAAATTGTTATCTCAATAACACTTGTTTGCCAACTTCAAAAGAAAACAAATTTCAAATTATTCAAACTCACAATCTTCTTTAATAAAACTAGATTACTCACCAACTCTCGTAGTTGACCTGTTTTTACCCATGATGCAGATTTGAAGAATGAAGTTGATGAAAAGTAGGGTGTACCTTAGAAACCCACAATACTATTTAAATTTCATGTAATAAATGTTGTTGTATTTGGATTTGTATTTGTATGTTGTGGATTTTGTTTGCATACTTAGTACTTAATTGGATCTAATCATATTATAACATAGTTGTCATGAGACTTTGAACAATATATCACGCCTTGATCGATTCCGCCAAGGATCGGGGTGTGACAGATTGGTATCAGAGCCCTTGACTATAGGGAATTAGGTTAATTGCCTTGACCTAGTCTATAGCCTCTAGGGTCCTCTCGTATGCTAGTTTATAAAATGCACACACCACTGCATGCAATTCGCACTTAGAAAATCCTAGGAATACCTTTGTGTGCTAATTGCTCCCTTATGTGCTTACGTATTATTCCCGACACTTATATGTGTGCATACACTTGTGAATTTTCTCCTCTTTCTCTTAAAATCACACGCATACTCAAATGGTTTCAAAATAAAAATTTATATACATATATATTCCTTAGAGCTCATAGGAAATTAAAAGTCATCCACTCTAGTTGGGTAGGATCAAAGTAATGGACGCGTAGTAACTGGAAGGGGGAGGTGCCGGTAGCCCGAAAGTCCTGACTAGGTAAGCATTCGTATACATCCCAATCAACCGAGGGACCAGTTTGCTTACCTGGGGACCAAAGGTGAGAGTTCCCAAACCTATAGGCCAAAGCGCGTCATTCACATTACTTTTGAGCCATCAAAATACCCGACCTTATCAAACGTATCCGAAAGGATACACTCCAAAATGGCCAACTCATTGGACTATTAAGTTCCCTAATGGGCCTTGAAGTGGGAAAAACATGTGAAAACTTAGTATTGTGGGGGCCCACGCAATTGCTACATGCTTCACATTTAGTACCCATGGAAAGCCCAAAAGGTGCCCAACACTCCTAACCATGGCCCAACAAGTGTTTTACAATCATTTTACCCAACAATGTCTACAAACTTAATTTCCATAATCAATTTACAAATAACTCACAAGTCCATATGCGTGTTTCTCATAGATGGCATTACGACCCCCATACGCTGCTCGTAACAACCGAAAGCTAGCTGCCCTTATCGCTAAGGAGGTAGCGAATGTCATCCCAACAATTGCAACCCATCTTCAAACTCTTCAGCCGCAAGCTCCAGCAACCACTCATCGTTGCTCGTTTAAGCATTTTCGTAGCTGTAATCCGCCTTACTTCAAAGGCATAGATGGTGCCACCGCACTCCTCACATGGATAGAAGAAATGGAGAGTACTTTCATCCACAGCGAGTGCCCTGAGGACCTGATGGTCCGTCACGCTACAGGGTGCCTCCAAGGTCATGCTCTCTCATGGTGGAACCTAGAAAAACGGGCAAAAGGAGAGGGTGTTGCCTTGGGAATGACCTGGTCAAAACTAAAGGAACGCATGATAGAAAAGTTCTGCCCGGACAGCGAATTGCAAACTCTCGAGGAGGAATTCTGGAATCTGAAACAGGTGGGAGGAGACAACGCGACCTACACTAATAGATTCTATGATCTTTCAAGACTCCTACCTCACATGGTTCAACCTATGAAAACTGCAATACGTCGCTACATCAAAGGGTTACCACGCCAGATCCGTGATTCGGTGACCAGCAGCAGGCCATCTACTTTGGAATCTGCTATTGAAATAGCAGGTCAACTCAACGAGGATAATATGAACGATGGTGTCCTCCCACGCAAGGGTTCAAAGATGACAACTGAAAAGCCGACCCCTGAGACCCCCTTAATTGTCAAGTCCGAGTCCTCACACCGACACGACAAAAAGAAGCGGAAAAGCCATCACCACAACCATGCTGTTATTACCCCTACTGCTCCTATCACCCAAGTCACCCAACCAAACAAAAAGCCGTATACCGGACCTCACCCCCTCTGTAACCATTGTAACTATCACCATATGTCCACCAGCCCGTGTCGCCTTTGTACGACTTGTGGTCGCTATGGCCACTTGGCGGACACATGCCGTGCACCAAAAACTCAGCGACCATTCGCTCTACCCTCAAATCAGCAAACACAAACCCGGTATCCAACTGGAACATGCTTCAACTGTGGTGACCCCACCCATTTCAGAAACGCGTGTCCTAGGCTTGTCAATATCATTAACACTCAAGCCCAGGCAAATCCAACAATGCAGGTTCCAGCTCCCAAAGGCCGAGCATTTGTCATTACCGCAACCCAAGCACAGACCGATAACAAGGTCGTAAATGGTACGTTTCTCATAAATGACTGCTACGCATCAGTACTTTTTGATTCAGGTGCCGATAAAAGTTTTGTGTCTTTGGAATTTGAACCCATACTTCACACACCTCGCACGATACTTGATGAACACTTTACCGTAGAAGTCGCCAATGGAAAAAACATTTCACTCAATGCAGTCATCCAAGATTGCACTTTCGATTTTTGCGGTCATAAATTTTCTGTCAATTTAGTTCCTATGGAACTTGGTAGCTTCGACATCATCGTGGGAATGGATTGGCTATCCCAAAACCATGCTGAAATAGTGTGTTACGAGAAGTTTATTCGTATTCCTCTTGCCGACGGTCAAAGTCTTCGTATTTATGGCGAGACTCGTTCAAAAAAGCTTAGTCTTATGTCATGTACTCAAGCTCGATCGTATCTACGTAAAGAATACATGGCTTTCTTAGCCCATGTGGTGGAAACAAAGGTTAAAGAAAAGAAGATCGAAGATATTCCGATTGTACGAGACTTTCCCGACATCTTTCCCGATGACGTATCTGGACTCCCTCCAGTACGTGAGCTAGAGTTCCGCATCGATCTCGTTCCTGAGGCTGCTCCCATAGCCAAGTCTCCATATCGGTTGGCTCCAACCGAGATGCAAGAATTGGCAAGTCAGCTCCAAGAATTAACCGATAAGGGATTTATCCGCCCTAGTACTTCACCCTGGGGAGCCCCGGTTCTCTTCATCAAAAAGAAAGATGGTTCGTTCCGTATGTGTATCGATTATCGGGAGTTAAATAAATTGACCATCAAGAACCGATATCCGTTACCTCGGATCGACGACCTTTTTGATCAGCTTCAAGGAGCTTCATGTTTCTCAAAAATCGACCTCCGCTCGGGTTATCACCAACTTCGAGTACGGGAAGAAGACATCCCCAAAACCGCTTTCCGAACCCGCTATGGTCATTACGAGTTCACCGTTATGCCTTTTGGCCTAACGAATGCCCCTGCCGCATTCATGGACTTGATGAATCGAGTATTTAAACCTTATCTCGACCATTTTGTTATCGTCTTTATTGATGACATCCTCATTTACTCCAAGACAAAGGCAGACCATGAAAGACACCTTCGTCTAACTCTCCAAACATTGCAAGGAAATCAGCTCTATGCCAAATTTTCGAAATGCGAGTTTTGGTTAAATGAGGTACAATTCCTCGGTCATATTGTAAGTGACAAGGGTATTTTAGTCGATCCCACAAAAGTTGAAGCGGTTAAGAATTGGAAAGCCCCACGTAACCCCAAGGAAATTCGGTCATTCCTCGGTTTAGCTGGCTATTACCGGCGTTTCATTTCAAATTTCTCAAAGATCGCTTTACCGCTTACTTTTCTCACTTGCAAGGGTACGCCATTTGATTGGGGACCCAAGCAAGAAGACGCTTTCCAAACCCTTAAACAAAGATTGTGTGACGCTCCGATTCTTACACTTCCTGAAGGTTCCGAAGATTTCGTGGTATACTGCGATGCCTCCAATCTCGGTCTAGGTTGTGTTTTGATGCAAAGGGGAAAGGTTATAGCTTACGCATCGCGACAACTCAAAATCCATGAAAGGAATTATACGACTCATGATTTGGAGCTCGGTGCCGTGGTTTTCGCTCTTAAAATTTGGAGGCATTACCTTTACGGCACTAAATGCGTAATTTTCACCGACCATAAGAGCTTGCAACATATTCTTAATCAAAAGGAACTCAATATGAGGCAAACACGATGGGTCGAACTCCTAAATGATTACGAGTGCGAAATACGCTATCATCCGGGCAAGGCGAACGTCGTAGCCGACGCGTTAAGCCGAAAAGAACATGCCAAAGCATTTCATCTAATATGTTCTCCTATCTTGTCCAATCTTAGTGACCGAATTCGAGGAGCCCAACACTCGGCAATTACCGAAAATGACATGCCCACGGGAATTGATGGGGAGTTGGAAAGTAAATCTGATGGTATTTTCTATTATCGAGATCGCATCTGGATCCCAGATCGCGACAATCTTCGAACATTCCTGATGGAAGAAATCCATAAAACTCGATATTCCATTCATCCTGGCGCTGACAAGATGTATCATGGCTTGAGAACCAATTATTGGTGGTCGGGAATGAAAAAGGATATTGCTTTATTCGTGGCCAAATGTCTTACATGTTCTAGAGTCAAAGCAGAACATCAACGACCCTCTGGACTATTGGTCCAACCGGAAATCCCCGAGTGGAAATGGGAAGCGATCGCCATGGATTTCGTAACCAAACTTCCCCGTACCAGAAAGGGACATGACAGCATTTGGGTAATCGTTGACCGTTTGACTAAATCTGCTCACTTCCTTCCCTTCCGTGAAGATTTCAAGGTCGAACAACTTGCTCAGATTTACGTCGACGAGATAGTTACTCGGCATGGCATTCCTCTCAGCATCATTTCAGATCGTGATGGGAGATTTCTCTCTCGGTTCTGGCAATCACTTCAAGAAGCCATGGGAACCCGCCTCGATCTCAGTACCGCCTATCATCCTCAGACCGATGGTCAATCTGAGAGGACAATTCAAACACTCGAAGATATGTTGAGGGCGTGTGTCTTAGATTTCGGAGGAAACTGGGACTCTCATTTACCGTTGGTGGAATTCTCCTATAATAACAGTTATCATTCTAGCATCGGGATGCCACCATTTGAGGCATTGTATGGCCGTAAATGCCGATCTCCTATTTGCTGGCATGAAATTGGCGAGTCCCACGTGATTCGCGCAACAGTGGATTCTCCAATCGTTGGTCCTGAGCTTATCCAGGAAACAACCGACAAAATCACTCAGATTCGCAATAACCTTCTCACAGCTCGTAGCCGACAAAAGAGTTACGCCGACAAGCGACGCAAACCTCTTGAATTTACCGTGGGTGACATGGTCATGTTAAAAGTGTCCCCATGGAAAGGTGTGGTTCGATTTGGACGCAAGGGTAAATTGGCACCCCGCTACGTAGGGCCGTTTAAGATCCTGAAAAGGATCGGACCAGTAGCCTACGAGTTGGATCTACCAATAGAGCTTAATAAAGTTCACCCAGTATTTCATATAGCCAACCTCAAGAAGTGTTTAGCAGACGAGAACCTTCATGTTCCTCTCGAAGATATCCAAATCGACGAGACAATGCAATTTATCGAGAAACCCTTGGAAATTGCCGACCGAAAGGAAAAGCAACTCAAAAGAAGTCGCATTCCCCTGGTCAAGGTCAGGTGGCAGTCAGCACGTGGACCTGAGTATACATGGGAGCGTGAGGATCAAATGCGTACCAAATACCCACAACTTTTCTCTTAAGGTACTCTCTTCTTAAATTTCGGGACGAAATTTCCTAAAGTAGGGGAGACTGTGACATCCGCCTAAAATGGATTCGGGTCAACCCAACCCAATTGGGAAATTTAATAAACCCTACTCAATATTTACTTGACGCTAATAGGATCAAAACCTATACAATACGATATAAATTGACGTTAATAGCAAAATAGCATAGTATAACGTTATAACTATAATCAAATTAAATTATGATACCATATTAAAATCAAATCAAAGTATGATACTCTAATTAAATTAAAAGAGTCAAACTTGAATACTATAATTAAACTTCAAATCAAAGTAGATTGTTATAATCAAATAATAACCTATTTTTTTTATAAAACTCTATTTTTATAAACTCTACATTAAATTTTATAAAATTCTTATATTAATTAGTGTATTACATAGAGATGCTTGTACTAGTGGGAAATTATGAAGACCACCTAAAGTCAAAAGTTATTCCCATGGTCTCCCACTCACACCTCCTATCATCTTTCCTTTTATTTTTCTCCCAACACATTATTCTCATCACCACTCAAACCCTCTCTATTCTTTCTCTCACTCTCAATCTCGAAATTCTTCCAAGAAATATCAATTTTCCAGCCAAGAACAATCCCTCATACTCAAATCTCCATCCCTCTTGAAGCATTCATCAAGGTATGTTGTTAAAAGTTCCAAATTCATACATGAAACAAATTAAATCCACCAAAATATCTAAAACTCATTTTATTCATAAACCTGATTTTTCTCAGACTCTCATAAATAAAATAAGAAGTTCTGGAAATTTTCAGAAAATAACTTATTTTTATTGAATTACTATAATTATTGCAATAAAATATGGCAATAATTCACATAAAATACTTTTTGCAGTCAATAAATTCTGGGAAAATTTTGGAACAACCCTTATATTGAGTAAAGTGGATTTATAAAGTTTCATGCATTTATATTGCTGTTTGATGCTTATTTTGTATTTTATTTTGTTGTAGATAAATAAATTGCAAAATATAGTTATGTATGTTAAAAACTAGATTTTATATTTTTCGCACCTTATTAACATATTAGAGACTCCATGGACAAATTTACAGATTTTTGTAATAATGTTTGCTTATTTTTCCTGATTTAATGATTATTTAATGGTTTAAATAGATAATAAATAGCTACACATGTCCAAAACTTATAAAACCTTATCAGAATATCTTATATAACATGTTAATCATAAATAAAAAGTCTAATGAATTTCTCTTAATATTTTCCTATTATTTATGATTTTAGTGATTAGTTAATAATGAAAAACATAAGAAATACTTCCCTTAGTCCAAAATATCCAAAATATTTACAGTAGGCTCAATATAATGTTAGAAAACTATGGTTAATTTACCAGAATTTTTGGGAATCATTTATTATTTTTCCCGAATTTTGTTGTGGTTTAATTATTAAAATACTAAATAAATACTAAAGCAGTTAAGAAAAATATGCAAATTTTACAGTAATTACCATTTTATGAAATAATGATTTTCTGAAAATTTCAGAATGTTTTATTACTGTTTAGTATTTAAAACCATTTTCCTAAATATCTAAGCATGTAAAAAATGCATTTTTAATGATTATTTCATATAAATAATTGTTTATAATATATAAAATCTGTAAATACTTATAATTTGACTAGTTATTATTTTAATAAGAAATTATTAAAATCTTGTCTAAAGTGAAAATATAAATTAATTAAGCAAAGTAATTAATTCAATTTAAAATTCATTTAACATATAAATACATTAATATTCAAAACAAAATTTGGATAATTGTCAATTCATCTAATATAAGAATATGTGTCTAATTATTCTTATTAATACTATATTACCATTTATCGATTCCTAAACCAAAACTATTAATTATAATAGGTTCCACGTCGTTTTGACCCGAGCCGTCTATCGTACAACACGCGTATTCCGTTTGGACTAATGTGAGTAATCTACCCCATATTTTATAATTTTCAATACTTTTGGGGTGTATCATGTGGTTCTAATATGTTTTCAACTTCATTTTATTATTTTATCACAATTGAGACATTGTTGGGACATTTATACTTGAATCATTATTTGTATAATTATTGTTTGTTTACGCTACATGTACTTGTAGTGCATTATCATTTTAGTCTAATCTCCATGACTATGCCCGTATTCTTGAGGTACGTTATGGACAATAATAGCGCTATTGGGTTGACCACCCCGCCTTGGGACGCTAAGGTGATTGATTGCACGTGGTTGAGTGTGTATGATGATTAGATGCTCCATCCTATATATATACTTATATGTATATATAGGGTGAGGACTTATTGTTGTTGTTATCATTTGTTAATCAATTTTTGATTTATAAATTGTTATCTCAATAACACTTGTTTGCCAACTTCAAAAGAAAACAAATTTCAAATTATTCAAACTCACAATCTTCTTTAATAAAACTAGATTACTCACCAACTCTCGTAGTTGACCTGTTTTTACCCATGATGCAGATTTGAAGAATGAAGTTGATGAAAAGTAGGGTGTACCTTAGAAACCCACAATACTATTTAAATTTCATGTAATAAATGTTGTTGTATTTGGATTTGTATTTGTATGTTGTGGATTTTGTTTGCATACTTAGTACTTAATTGGATCTAATCATATTATAACATAGTTGTCATGAGACTTTGAACAATATATCACGCCTTGATCGATTCCGCCAAGGATCGGGGTGTGACAGATTATTAGTAATAATAGAGTTCAGATGAATTTTATTTCAATAAATTTAGAAGGAATTAGAAGTATGAAGAAAAGAAGTTGGGTAAAATATTTATGTCAACAAAATAGTAAGAATTTCCTTTGTGTGCAAGAGACGAAGGTGTGTCACCTGGATTTGTCTTTTGTAAGAGGAATTTAGGAATATATGTTCTTTGAGATTCGTCAAAGTTTCAAAGTTTCATTTGTGCTAGAGGGTATTTGGGAGTAATTATATGTGTGTGAGATTCGTCAAATGTAAGACCCATTTTATTTTGAGATGCTTTATAAGGTAGATAGAGTTATTACCTTTTTATCGGTGTGATTTTACGGATGAGTTGTTTGATGAGTGGGAAGAGGTTGAAACCTTATTATATACTAATCTTGTTGTGATTAAGATTAGTTAGATTGTTGTATGAGTTCGAGTGAGTAGAAACCCATCTGGAAGGAGTTTAAACCTTTAAAACTGTTAAAAGAGGTTACACAGGTCGTGTTAGAGTCACACGGGTCATGTAGGAGACTTTGTGATTGTTTTGGGTCTGCAGTAAGTTACACGGGTCGCGCTTTATAAGCACGGGTCGTGTTCGATTGCACGCCGCAGGTTTTATAAGGCCGCGTCGCGGTGAGTGAGTCGTGCTTTATAAGAACGGGTCGGGTTTTTAACCACTGGAACCATACCGTAACTTACACGGGTCGAGTTTTCAGAGCACGGGTCGTGTTTTGACAGCGCGCGCCGCAGTTTTTAAGTGGCCGCACCGCGGGTCGCGTCTGATGGGGTTATTACGCAGCAAACCCTCATTTCGGGAAAAACATAACAAAACGCGATTCCAGAGCTTCCTAAGGCGATTTTCCGCCAAATTGAGCCAGGAGATTTCCTTGTTTTGGGGGTTTTGAAACCCTAGCTTTGATTTCGGTGTTTTAGCTATATATTGTTATATATGTTATTAGTAGATTGATAGTGGATGCCTTTAGAGTTATTGGTGAGAGTATTGTCGAGTTTCTACGGTTGAATGAGTAGAACCGCGGATTTGGGGGTTTCTGTAAATATAGAGTTGATATTTACTGTTTATACTCCTTTCTCCTCTTTTGATTCATACATCTTTGAGGTAGATGTTATTGAGATGATTGTGGATGTTTGGAGAACTGATTTAGACTTTGGTGATATAACCAAGTCCAGAGGACAGGAGCCCGGTACGCGTAAATTGGGGGTTCCATGTACTAAGCCGATATCAGATAAGTACTTCTGAATACTTGAGTAAGAGTTATTATACCTTGTTGTATATACATGTTGAACATATATGTGTGTTATGTTGATATTGTGTTAGCTTAGAGTTAGGGTGCTTCTGTTACCTATGGATAACAAGAGACGAGTTATAATCTATACTGAGTATAAAAGTAGAGTATATGCTAGAATGAGTGAGTTAAAGAGTCTTTGAGTTTGATTGCTACAAACATGATTGGTGTTATAATTGAGTATAATTGATTGTGAAATGAGTATATCTGAGTGTGTGTGTGATTGAGTTTATGAGTAGTATCACTTGTGATACTTATTCTTGATTTAACATTATTACTAATTAGCCGGTGTTTGTAAAACTAATAAGTTTGCAGATTTCGGAGTAAAAGGAAGTGAATAATTGCTAATGAGACTAGCAAAGGAGAATGATGAGAGAGTTTACTGGGAGAGATTATGGAGTGTGATTGAGATTACTCACTAAGCTTTAATAGCTTACACTTGAGTTGTTTGTTGTTTTGCAGGTATCTGTAGCTGTGATACGGGAAGGCATGTGATAAAGATAGATGGACAACTTAGAGCCTGTCCTTTTAATTGAAGTATATTTATTTGTAATGCCTGTTAAGATTTTAAGGACCTTTTATGTAATTATTGTGATGATAACATCTTGATCCGTGCTTTAATTACAAGTATACCCATTTTGATGTGTAAATTGTTGAAAATTTTTGGGTGTACTTTGTATGAGAAACCGGGTGTTACAAGTTGGTATCAGAGCATGGTTTAAGTGAACTAGGCCTTTGAGTATAGAGTCCTAGACTTGAACCAAGGAGGAGAGAGCCCCTATCACATGCTTGGAAAATATACTGCTGCAGATGTTAGAGTATGAGTTGAGTATAACTCTTATGTTATATTTATTATTTGTTATATTCTATGTGTGAATACAGGTATTGAGTCAGATGAAGAATGAGTTGAGAAGTTGGTCACAATCGGTTGGACCTACAGAGGATGATGAGACGAGATTTTGGTTGATATGAGATATCAGCTAACGAGGAGACAAGAACTTCAGTTGATAATGAGATGTCAACTGAATATGATATGAGATACTAATTGAGGCGAGAGTCCAGCTGATGACGAGATGCGATTCCAGCTGATGGCGAGATTCCAGCTGATGATGAAACGAGTTTCTAGCTGATGGTGAAATGCCAGTTGAAGATGAAATGAGATCCCGGTTGAGGCGAAATTCCAACCAATGATGAGGAAGAGTATGAGTATAAGCTGAACATGAGCTAAGAGTTGAGACATGTGAGTGTAGCCGAGTACACTCGAGAGTTGAGATCCGAAGTATGCAGGTTTCAGCTAATGAGAAAATAAGATTATGTTGCTATGAGGTATGTAAGTAATTTACTTAAAATGTTAGATGTAACGAGTATATGTGTTTAATTGTTGATAATACATATGTTAGAGAACTGTTATTATAAAGTGTAGTAACCGACATCGAGATGAAAATATCGTGTTCACTTGAGGTAAGATTTACATATCACATAACGAGTGTTTTGTGATTATATATAATTGAGAATATATGTGGTTGATTAACGAGTATTTAACAACCATGGAGAAGTATGTATAATGAGAGTATACACGGTGAAAAATATATAAATCTTTTGATATTGTATATATATATATATATATATATATATATATATATATATATATATATATATATATATATGTGTGTGTGTGTATATATATGTTGCTTGTTGTTTCACAGACGTGATGAGATTTCTGTACACGAGTATTTTTGTGGTTGAGACCACATATTCTGTGGGGCCACATGGCTAGTGCTTATGATTGATCAAAATAAGTGGCTGAGATAGCCAAAAGAGTATGAGTTGAGAAAGATGGTAAGTGTGTGGATGAATGTACACTATATCCGATTATAAGTCGGTATGTTGAGTATTGAGTTTTTGTGATTTGAAATAGTCACATAATGAGATAATTGTGATAGAGATGTCAGAGGACATTTGAGTAACTACATAAATAGTACCTTGTGGTTATAATTGAGAGAACCTAGAGTGGTTCAAATAGGTCTTATTGGCCTAGAGATTTAGTTAATTATCGAGTAAAAGTGGTTTAGATCACATATGTTGTGGGGCCACATATTGAGTAAATATGATCGAGACCACATATTCGGTGGGGTCACATATTGAGTAAATGTGATTGAGACCACATATTTGGTGGGGTCACATATTGAGTAAAGTGGTCGAGACCACATATTTGTAGGGCCACATATCGAGTAAAGTGGTCGAGACCATATATTTGTGGGGCCACATATTGAGTAAAGTGGTCGAGACCACATATTTTGTGGGGCTACATAACGAGTAAATGTGATTGAGACCACATATTCTGTGGGGTCACATATAGAGTAGTTGAGATTGAAACCACATATTTCGGTGGAACCACATAACGAGTATCTTGTGGTTAGAGTAGTGAGGACATTTATAACTCAAACGAAAGGAGGAGTGACGGTGAGTCTATATGGCTCGAGACCGTAGAGGAGACCTACCAGTGTCAATAAGAGATGGAATGAAATCAGAGGATAGTACGAGGTACCATGATTTAACCAGAGGACGGTATGAGATAACGTGATACAGCGTTGAGTGGTGAGAACAGAGAACGGTACGAGATACCGTGAGAGAGTGTTGAGCAATGAGGTCGACGAACGGTATGAGGTACCGTGAGATTTTATTGAGTAGTAAGTTTTGAAGATAGTACGGGGTACTATAAGATAGTGTGAGTAACGAGACAGGAGGATGGTACGGGGTACCATAAGTTGAGCTAGAGTGGTACTGCAGTGTTGTGCTTGTGTGTAGACATGCATATACTTTTTGGTGATGCAGAGTAATGAGAAATGTGCTATCCTTGCGTATGGATAGATATGAACGTAGCGGTAAGCTTGTGTGGCTTGAAACCTTGTGGGTTGAGAAGGGGATGAATCAGAGGCTGAGTAACAGTATGGGGGTACTGTGAGATGATACCGTGAATAATACTGTTGAGAAGTGTTGTTGTGAGTAAGTATGTTTATCATGCAGTTGTGTTGAGGATGTGTGAGATTCCTAACATGTTGAACGAGATAGAGTTTTATAGATACATAATGAGAAGATATGAGTTAAAGGAGAAGGAAAGTAATTGTGGTTGTGATTGATAGGATTTGTTCCTTAGCAATCAAACCAATTACTGCCAATGAAATAAATACGTGAGTGTGAAGATGACAAAATTATTTATTCCTATGAGACGATGAGTAATAAATTTTGCTATAATAATTTTGAATTATTTATTGAGATTAATGAGTAAATCGGATAATGAGATATGATCTCACCGTAGAGATTGCGGTGTTTGATGTTATTATTTTGAATCATGTGTAGAGATTTTGGTGAGTTGTATTTATCACCTATTCTATGTCATTCTAATGAATTTGAGATTTGAGATAATAACGAGGGAGGAATGACGAGAAGAAAATCCTTACTGATGGTGTATCAGAAGGAATATATATATGGTTGTGTTGAGAATTTATTTAATAATAAATTATTGTGTTTAATAGAGTAAATGATTTATTGAGAACATGATGTGGATTATCCATATAATAGATGATATAATGAGTGAGTACATTGAGAGAAACACCATGAGGTATGTTGTTGAATTGGTATGAGGAGAAGCCACTTTAGAGGAAGATTGTTAGTTGTATAGTGGGTAAAAACCTAATATGTGTGTTGAGGTGGAAACAGAGATGAATGAATTTCCAGAGAAGTTGTAATCAGTTGTGGCGATAAGACAACTGAAAGGAGTCTTATGTAACCAAAGGGTCGAGGGTTAAATACCAAATTAGAGGAGACGTGAGTGAAACTCGAGATAGTTTCTGATATTTTATTTTTGTGGGATTTACATCCAAGTGTTGATGAGTTATGTAACATGAGTGAAACAATTGAATATCTGTGTCTTTTATGTTATATGAGTGTTTTTCCTACTCTAAACAATGAGAATGTACAAGTTGGAGGAATCAATCATTAGTGTATTGTTCTTGGAGGAGTAAATGGAGAGAGAGAGAGAATGAGTTTGAAATCGGTGAGACCGTTTTTCTTATCGAGTTAGAATAAGATCATTTTGAGAAAATTTGAATATGAGACAAGCTGAACTAATACGCGTACATTTTGTTTAATTACGCTACTTGGGTTGCTTCTGGATAAACATGTATTAAACACTTGTACATTGTGAATGGTTGTCCACATGGAAATGGTGATAATCAATGAGATTGTAGAGATCAGCTTATGAGAAAAATGGCGAATGTTGAGACTTTGCGGAAAGAGAAGTCGAGTGGCAAAGTTTCTAACTGTAATGTTAATCGAGGAAGCTTGAGTTTTATAGTCATGCTATGAGTAAATGCGATGTAATGATATATACATGAAAAATGAGCCGACGAGATGATAATGTCATTATTATATATGATGTGTGATTTCAGTGGTGAGGTGATTATATAGACCATGCCTATTCTAAGAGATTCTAAGGACGGAATCTTTTGAAGGAGGAGAGAGCTTGTAAGACCCATTTTATTTTGAGATGCTTTATAAGGTAGATAGAGTTATTACCTTTTTGTCGGTGTGATTTTACGGATGAGTTGTTTGATGAGTGGGAAGAGGTTGAAACCTTATTATATACTAATCTTGTTGTGATTAAGATTAGTTAGATTGTTGTATGAGTTCGAGTGAGTAGAAACCCATCTGGAAGGAGTTTAAACCTTTAAAACTGTTAAAAGAAGTTACATGGGTCGTGTTAGGGTCACACGGGTCGTGTAGGAGACTTTTGTGATTGTTTTGGGTCTGCAGTAAGTTACACGGGTCGTGCTTTATAAGCACGAGTCGTGTTCGATTGTGCGCCGCGGGTTTTATGAGGCCGTGTCGCGGTGAGAGAGTCGTGCTTTATAAGCACGGCTCGGGTTTTTAACCACTGGAACCATACCGTAACTTACACGGGTCGAGTTTTCGGAGCACGGGTCGTGTTTTGACAGCGCGCGCCGCGGTTTTTAAGTGGCCGCGCTACGGGTCGCGTCTGATGGGGTTATTACGCAGCAAACCCTCATTTCGGGAAAAACATAACAAAACGCGATTCCAGAGCTTCCTAAGGCGATTTTCCGTCAAATTGAGCCAGGAGATGCGTAAGGAACCGTGGGGAGACTTCAATCTAATCCTGTAAACGCGTTCTCGATTCCTAATTTGTCGAGGTGAGTGATTTCCTTGTTTTGGGGGTTTTGAAACCCTAGCTTTGATTTCGGTGTTTTAGCTATATATTGTTATATATGTTGTTAGTAGATTGATAGTGGATGCCTTTAGAGTTATTGGTGAGAGTATTGTCGAGTTTCTACGGTTGAATGAGTAGAACCGCGGATTTGGGGGTTTCGGTAAATATAGAGTTGATATTTACTGTTTATACTCATTTCTCCTCTTTTGATTCATACATCTTTGAGGTAGATGCTATTGAAATGATTGTGGATGTTTGGAGAATTGATTTAGACTTTGGTGATATAACCAAGTCCAGAGGACAGGAGCCCGGTACGCGTAAATTGGGGGTTCCATGTACTAAGCCGATATCAGATAAGTACTTCTGAATACTTGAGTAAGAGTTATACCTTGTTGTATACACATGTTGAACATATATGTGTGTTATGTTGATATTGTGTTAGCTTAGAGTTAGAGTGCTTCTGTTACCTATGTATAACAAGAGACGAGTTATAATCTATACTGAGTATAAAAGTAGAGTATATGCTAGAATGAGTGAGTTAAAGAGTCTTTGAGTTTGATTGCTACAAACATGATTGGTGTTATAATTGAGTATAATTGATTGTGAAATGAGTATATCTGAGTGTGTGTGTGATTGAGTTTATGAGTAGTATCAGTTGTGATACTTATTCTTGATTTAACATTATTACTAATTAGCCGGTGTTTGTAAAACTAATAAGTTTGCAGATTTCAGAGTAAAAGGAAGTGAATAATTGCTAATGAGACTAGCAAAGGAGAATGATGAGAGAGTTTACTGGGAGAGATTGTGGAGTGTGATTGAGATTACTCACTAAGCTTTAATAGCTTACACTTGAGTTGTTTGTTGTTTTGCAGGTATCTGTAGCTGTGATACGGGAAGACATGTGATAAAGATAGATGGACAACTTAGAGCCTGTCCTTTTAATTGAAGTATATTTATTTGTAATGCCTGTTAAGATTTTAAGGACCTTTTATGTAATTATTGTGATGATAACATCTTGATCCATGCTTTGATTACAAGTATACCCATTTTGATGTGTAAATTGTTGAAAATTTTTGGGTGTACTTTGTATGAGAAACCGGGTGTTACATCAAAGTTTCAAATATAGCATTGAATATAGTAACAGTGTTGTTGCAGTTGATTGTACGTAGGTGTTAAACAAAGCCAAAATTTTAATTGTCAATTTATATACACCTTAATATGGGGTAAAACAAGCATTTTAGTTGAAAAGATTTTCAATGATTAATCGATATGATGGTGAAGTCTTAATAATAGTGGTTTTAATGTCATAAGGGATGTTGTTGAGCGTCCTGATTCAGTTTTTCAACAATAAATGACCGATAAATTTGATGAATTTATTACAAATGTATAGTTGGAGGACATTCCTTTGGGCGGAATAAGTACACATGTTCCGGTAAAATGCATTCAATACGAGTCAATTTGATCGATTCTTACTTACGGAATGCCTTTTTGACTATTCCCAAACTTATCGGGTATGGTTTTAAACCGTCATTTGTCGAATCATTGGCCAATATTTTAAGGGATTTGATCACCGATCATGGCTCAATAAAATTATGTTTTTTCCATTATTGGTTTGACGTTTAGGGATTTAATGATGTCTTTGAAAACTCTTGGAACAACCAAGAGGGTAATCCGTATTTATGAGCCTAGTAGTTTTTGACATTTTTTGTGGAAAAATAAACTTTTTGGAAAATGAATGTATAAAACAAATAAATAAAATGTGTAAATAAAAGTATGTTACCATTAGAATTTTAAGGTTATCTAAATGTTAAAAATACCAAATATAAGGTTAAAAAGAAAACTTATGATCGAATGACTAAAGTGTTAATTTCATAATCTTTCATATGACGTTGATTAAACTATGTTTTGAGACTTTAATGTTATGGAAATAATATTGGAAGTTTAAAATGAGATTTATAAGTTAGTAATGTGAATAGAGGCCATTTTGTAAAATTGTAAAACGAGGGACCAAGTTTTGGGACAAAAATCTCGTTTTTTTTTGTAGTTGTTGATAAGGTAAAAATTCTTTGGGGTTGTACTTTGTGATCATATTCCAAGGACTCATGTTAATGTTCAAATGTGTTCCTAAATATGGATATTTATGCATCATATTGACTTTAGCGGGTTATAGGTGTGATGTTACTACTTTGCTAAAGTCAACAACAACGAGTTTTTTGGGTGTGATGTTACTACCTAGTTTTATCCATCGACCATTTACAGCCTAAAATAAAGGGACTTGTTTGAGTGTAGAGAACTTGGTTGAACTCTAGAAGCATGTGCATTGCATAGTCAATGTAGGTTTTGAAATGATTGTTTCTAATGCTTTTTATCCCCATATACATTATATTCGGAAAAAAGTTGAAATGTTTTTGGAGTCGAGTATTTCTCACTATCCAATTCTACTTAAAAGTCAAATTTCGAGTTTACTCACTAGACTCCCAAGTCTAATGTTAGTATTTTGACAATCACTCGCAGTTGAAGATTGTTGAAGGATCTAGAGATGATCGTTTAAGGATTATCTTTGGATATTTCTAAGACTTGTACATAAATGTTATTGTATGTAGTTTGCTATTTAAATTATTGCTCCTTGATTTATATTGTGGTGCCCTTGTAAGACATGACAAACTTTAATATTGTAAATGACTTCACTGTTTAGGTCCAATTTCTACAACTTGTGCTTTCTAAAAGAATTGTTGTTTTTATAAAACAATAATATTTTCCAAACTTTTTGTTACTTAAACTTTGGGACCTAAATTCCGTGTAGTTCTTTAAATAATTAATGATTCTCAAAAGTTTTCCTAATTTTTCCTAGCCCATACGAGGGTGTTACAATATGAAATTGAATACATTGGTGAATGTAAAAAAGGAAACTTCAAGATCTTAGAAGTGACGTACATACTTGTTTAGGGACTCGTCGAAGTGACCTAAATGCCTCAAAAACTGCATAAAAATAAAAATTTAGATTTTGACCATCGCATGGAGGTCGGGCCAATTACTTCAGTTAATGTGAATGAACGTATTTTGTGTATGAAGGAGTTGGAAGATATCGAAAGGGGGTAACATATCGACCTAGCTTAGAAGGATAGAGTAAATTGGGGTAATCAAGGAGATGAAATATATAGATATATTCTTGAGATTTAAACAAAAAAGACGCTAAGTGGCAAATCCGAGGTATTATGGTAGATTGTAAGTGGATAACCGTACCCATATGTCTGAAACGTCTTAAAAGTGAGTTTCTAAAGTACTATGTGACAAAATTCAGCCCCTTTAAGAGTTCTCTACCTAACACTGAAGTTGATTTTCCAAATTTATTAAGTCAAGATCATACGTCAAGCATTGAAGTGGAGTTCTTAATCGAGGAAATAAAACAAACAATTTTGGAATATGGGATATCGTAAACTGTCGTTGATATCCCGATTGGTTGTAATCCATCTTTTATACTCTTATTTCCAAGATTCGATACTCGAAGCATATTACGGATTTTAGACCAATTATCCTTGTAGGTCGTCAATATAAAATTACTTGGAAAACTATCAGATAATTAATTACGTGATCATATTGTTGAGACGGTGAGCCTAGAACAACCGACGTTCATCAAACAGCGTTGAATTCTAGACGGTTCTTTCATGTTGAATGAGATTGCCATGTGGCATAAAAAAACAAAAGCAACGTCTTGTTTTTAAATATGATTTTTAGGAAGCATATGAATCATTATGTTGGGATTATTTTCATGACGTATTGAGAAAAATGCGTTTCGATTAGATATGGAGAGGGTGGATCCGAGGATGTATAAGATATTCTATGGTGTCAATTCTTTTTAATGGCTCTCTGACATCTTAATTCCATATTTTACAGGAGTTAAGACAAGGTGACTCTATCACCGTTTCTTTATATGTGCGTGATTAAAGGGCTACATGTTATGGTGAAAGAGGCTTCAAATAAGGGTCTTTTTCATGGTACTCAACTTGATACTAGAGGTATAGAAATCTCACATTTTTCTTTATGAACGATACCATCTTTCTTTATGAACAATCTAAATCAAATGCTAGAAGTATTGTTAGTTTTATCTAGGTTACAGATTAAAGATTAACTTGCGTATAAGTAACTAAGTACTGGGAATTGGAGTGAATATTGGTGATGTGGAGTAATTGGCATGGTGTTTAGCTTTAAAGTTACCATTCAATTACATTTACCTACGTAATGGTTCAAAAATGTCGATGACTATAAATTGGAAAGATATGGCTAATAAATTTAAGACGTGTCTTTCTAATTAGAAAATTAAACTTATATTGATATGTGGTCGGTTAACGCTTACTAAATCCATACTTGGAAGTAGTACAACTTACTTTATGAATTTGTCTAAGTCTGCTCAAACATTCATTGGCACTTTCTATTATCTCATAAATGGGTTTTCTGTTGGAGCCGATATGGGTGAGAAAAAACTTATATGGATAAAGTGAAAGAAATTGATGGCAAGTAAAGAGGATGGTGGTCTTGGTGTGGGAAGGCTCTATGCATGTAATTGAGCACTTTTGCCCGAAGTGGGTGTTAGTAGGCTTACTTTTGGGAGGATATATGGTTGGGAAACACACCTCTCAAAACTTGCTTTCTAGAATACATAGACATGATCGCAATTCGAGAGCCTCAGTTTTTTATCGTGTTTCGACTGTCGATTGGCCTCTTTACCTTAGGCATCTTCAAGGGGTGAAGGGGAACTAAAATGAGCAATGGCTTGAGCTTTCTTATCTACTTCATAATGTTTCTTTATCTCTTCAATAGATAAGCGAACATAGGAAGTAGACACAAATTGGTGTATGTGGTTTCTTCGACACAAATGTCACTACCTATTTCTAACTTAGGAAACTCATCATTAATCTTTAATTAAGTATTCTTAACATAATTAGTCCCTAAACTCTATCTATTTTATCCAAAATGTTAAATTTCAAAAAATTGACAAATTTAGTCCCTCGTCCTAAAATGTCTCTAGATAGTCTCAAATTCTATTCAACTTATGGGTTTCATTTTTATATATTTTAATGTCATTTTACTAACATTTAGTTTTCAAACTATTCTAGATGTATTTTTACAATTTTTTCAAAATTAAACATTTGTATTCCTTTTTTCATAAGTTTGTCTTTCTATCTATTTCATCTAATCTTTTAATCACCTAAAAGACTTTATACTTCTATTATAAACTTCTTTTATCTATTTACAAATTTTATTCTATTTATTTTATTTTACTTTCTATAAATTTTATTTTTCTACAAAAACAATGATCAAAACTACTGAACCCAAATTGTAGATGTTACACTATTATGCATAACTAATTAAATAATACAATCATTGGGCCTCATTGACATGGCTAAGGTGGTATACCACACCCTTATGGGTCACCTAGGGAAAGTATCCTATGGGCGGGTGATACCTATATAGACAATTGTATATATTTTAAATAGTCATCGTGAAAAATAAAGTGTGCCCGCAACATACTTTCAGGGGTATTTTATGTGTGAAAGCAAGATCGTAAATTTATGAGAATTATCTAGCGAACTGAGTGGTCATTTTATGATATAGTATATATAATAAGTTATTGTCTTATATAAGAATAAAAAACATGATATTTTAGTGTAGGTGTGAGCATAGACGGATGCTCACCCTAAATGGTTGAGATAGAAATCAACGGTTCTTGAAATGTTAAAAATTTTTGTATTTCGGGATCGATCCCAAAATTGGTTGGAACCGATCATGATAGGGAGTTACCACATGCTAAAAAAAGTTTTAATCATACGATATATTTGAGTTCTATACCTTTAAATTTTCACTAAAACTCACCTGGGATGGGATGACGAAATTAAAAAAAAAAAAAAAGGATATATGTGTAAACATGACCACATATAAAGTAATAAAGAGTTTTACCAAACGCAAACTCCACCTTCTGCCATAACTTCTGTCCAGGAGGATTCATGGTGAAAGATTTTAACACATTTAATGTAAAACTTATAGAAAAATATTCCATTATAATTAACAATTCAAATCAAAATCAACTAGTACATATTAAATTAGTAGCACTAAAACGATTATAAAACATTCTATCACAATTGAAAGCTAAGATGTCAACAACACTACTTGCACATCTTTCAGTTTCGTGCATAAATTACAAATAATACCAAAATTCATACACAATGATACATAAATGAAAATTATGTCATATTTCATAAATTTATTGTCAAGATATTACCTACAGTAAGCTTAATAACAACACTTAAAACATATATTACTTTATAAAAAGACACAAACCAAAATCAATAATATAGATGCAACTAGTAAAATCTATCACTGTGATTATATATTAGAGATAACCGAGTATATATATTCAATCACTCATCTACTAGAGCCCATACTAAAATTTGAGATTAGAGATAACTTGGATCGGTTGTTGCATAATGTAATTCTAAAAAACAATCATACGTAGTTTATTTAATTATATCAAAATTTAAAAACATTATTTTACTAAAGAAATGACCCTGTCTTGATGTGGGGCCAAAAAAATAAGAACTCGCACAGAACCATTAAAGAGATGTTTGATACTTATTGATTAAGTAAGAGCTGACTGATTCAGTGTCTAACCCGGTCAGACTTATCCTGACTGATTAAGAGGGAAATTTTAAGGTTTAGAACCGAGTCAAAGGTAAATTTTGGGGTTATCAAACAGTCTGACTCGGACGTAACCTCTTACTGGACGCAATAAGAGGCAAATCAACCAAACCCTATCGTTTCAAACTTTTAGGATCTGGAACCGAAATTAGTCATAATGATTTCGGTTCCGAAACCGACAGTGTTCTAGACCGGTTCCAGTTTTAAAGACGGATACCCGGGTCCATAATAACTCAATAATTTATTTGAGTTTATAATTATGGATTTGAGTTTGTGGATGTATTAGGATTCGAGCTATCTAGAACCTGCAATAAAGTGCACCGAAAATACTACGTCGGACGATCCAGTCGCAGTGGGCCTGTGGTGCATCCATAAAGGGAGCATCTGACGCACCACGCCTTCTGATACCCAATAATGCAGGCAGCATGATGTTAACGACTCTTACCTCACTAGAATAAATACATTTTTTAATTTAAGTCCTATTAAGACATTAATTAATAATAAAGTATGAGTTACCACAACTTAGACTTACTTATATAAACAGGAAAATATGTATAAGAGCTATTACATTTTGTTAGTTATTATATTTTATTTTTATCAATGAAAGATATTTTTATGAAAGAAATTTTCATCATAACCATTCTAAGCTTCTAGAGGGGCATCTCGTCGGATTTCGAGGGTCCCGTGTGACGGAATTTCGAAAGATTAACAACGGAATTTTTCGAAGGATTAGCGATGGAAATGTTTTTACCATTACCGAAGAATTAGCGACAAAATTCTCTCACTATTTCGTCACAAATGGTTTTAGAGACAGATTAGCGACGTTCGGTAATATATTAAACATAAAAATTTTCAGTCTTCCTGGAAACCTTGTGCGATTGCACACCTCGTACCCTCTTAGGGATGCCCCTAATCTCCTACTTCTGATTTAGCATGTATTAGAGCTACCGAAATCATATGTATTTTATGAAATGACTTTTTATTTGCTGGTTTAACAAGTTATATCATATAGGTAAATGAGACGACATTTTATTTGCTGGTTTAACAAGAGTTTGGGAAGAAAAGTAAGTTACAGAGTAAGTGTATTTCATTAAATTTTGGTGTAATGAAGCTTGGTTTTCTTTAATTTTGGAAGTAATGTTATGTGTTTTGCTAGTTTTTGCGGGTTTTAGCTATGTCTTCATCCATTGATGAACTCAACGACGTATTTTATGGGTTACATGAACCATTTGTGGGATAAATGAACTAGACAAGAGGTATATGGCATATACATGGATCACTCGCCTAAAGAAAAGTTATTTACCACTCTCAACAAGTGAAGGGTACGTTTTTAAACATTTTATTGAATAATATCAATTTACTCGATTCATCTCCAAATATGGGTGGAGATATTACAACAAAAATGTATAATCATACTGATTGCCAAAGTGAAGATGGCATTCAAGAAAAGGAGGTTGTAAGTACCGAATTTATGATCCTACAGACAAGACAAATGGAACAATATGAAGCCCATAGTTGGGGATAAGTTTGAGTTCATTTCCTAATTGAAGGCCTGCCTAACAAATTGGGTTGCGGCTAAGGATTATTAACTATACATCAGGAAGTGTGACATTACTAGAATAATTGCCAGATGTGGGAAAATGAAGGAACTCAACTTATGCCATTTTCGACTCTATGCAACCTAGATGTATAAAGAGAGATCAATCCAAATTAAAGGTATGACCATAAATCATAATTGTGCTTGAAATTTCAAATTTAGGTATCTTATTACACCCTTTTGAATTGGTGGACATTACATGGGTGAAATTGCTAACACTCCCGGTGTAAAACTAAGATATATGATTATTGACATTAAGAAAAAATTCAAGTATGTTATGTCAATTGAGCATTGTCAAAAGGCGAAAAAAATGGATCAAGGACTTTATTGAAAGTAAGTTAATAAATCACCATGCAATTGTTTAGGGTTAGGTGATGACATTCTTAGATTAAACCCAGTGTCAACATTTAAGGTAGGTGTAATTATGAACCCTGATAGAAAGAAATATTTCTAAAGATTTTATATTCATTTCAAAGGTTTGAATAATGGATGGAACAGAGGTTTCAGGAGGGTTATTGGTTTAGATAGCTGCTTTCTGAAGGGTAAGGTAAATGAAGAATTGTTAATAGCCATAGTGAGGGACTAAAATAACCAAGTATACCTAATATCATGGACAATAGTTGATGTTCAAAAAAACTCAAATTGGACTTGGTTCTTAGATCTCTTAAATGATGATCTTGTTCTAAGTGGTCGAAGGGGCTTATTAGTGACATCAGACCAACACAAGGTAAAGCTTAATATTTATTTAAGTACATAGTATTTCAAATGTTAATCATATTGCTTATTTTTATTAGGTCCTAGCAAAAGCAGTATAAGGTATTGATCGGACCATTTTGGTTTAAAGAAAAATGTGAGTAACATGATAAATTAAGATTTTTTTAACCAAGAATGGCCCTACTTTTGATAGAAATGATTGAAATACATGCAACGATTAAAAACGGGAATTTTGGGCAAAAACTGCGCATTAAACGGACACCGGAAGCTGAAGAAAAACGTCAGCATCCCAGTCAGCGTCCCAAACACTGACTTGGAACTCTGGTCCATTTTTGAAGGAAAAGCAGAGCTGATAAAACGAGGAAGCCCGTCAACGTGATAGGTGGCGTCTGAGACGCTAGCCTAGGATGCCGAGCGTTTTAGGAGCGTTTTGTCATGGAACGTTGCGTGTCGTAAAGAGCTGAAGGTTACACCCAGCGTCCCAGGTGGTGTCTGAGACGCTGGCCTAGGACGCCACCGTCAAGCTTTTCCATAAACTGCCTTATTTACATTACTCTATCTAGTGTGACTTTTCCCATCGATCCAAGAGAGCTTCCTAGACGATTTTTAGAGGGTTTTGGCACTTTTCCAATGTCTAAAACATCCCTAAATTACATTCAAACAATACCAATCTCAAATTAAACCTCTTTTGCATCAATATCAAAGCCACAGTTCCTAAAGTTTTGAAGATCCATACATGTTCATTATTTCCAACACAGTGTTTGCATCAGTCCTAGTCATGAGTAGCTAAATCATCCCGTGATCGCAACCGGGAGTAGGTTTCGATTTCCTTTTCAGTATTGTATTTAGATTTGAACCTTTTAGATTCATGAACAAATATTTGGATTGTTTTTAAATCATATGGTTAGATGTCCATTACTTGTTCTTGAACTATTGATTGATTGAGTGCAAGACAATTCTATTATGATCTTCCCCACCATGCCAAATCATCCACAATGGTGTGTAGGACGGAGGGTGCAGATTTTACATAGTTTGATCCCAGATTTAGTCAGTAGCATTACGGTTATGTCTATGTAATCTAAATGAACGCAAAATTAGTAGAATCTGATACAGTACAACTTTTAGGAATCATAACTGAAACCGGGAGCGATCACCTCTTTCTCTTATTGAATTAAATCATTTGCAAGCATTGTTTTCTGAATTTGTTTACTTTTAAGTCTGTTAGAACTAGTTGGTAACCATAAGCTCCTCATGGATTCGACCCTTACTTGCCCTATCTATTTAGTGCGTTTCAAGGTTTATTTTTTATTGCATCAACGACTGCGATCATGTATTATTCCACATATTGAGCATAGACAATGTGTAAGGCACATTTATGTAAATCTTAAGAAATCTTACTCTAGGTTGGAGTTCAAGAAATTATTTTAGGCAACTTACGTGAGAATTGTAGAATGTGGTTTCAAAATACATATGGAAGCTATAAGGAAGTTAAGCGTAAATGCTTATGAATATCTGATGTCTAAAGACCATAAGAGTTGGTGTACAACCATTTTTGGTGCATGTTATGCATATGAAGCTATTGAGGTATCTGAATGATTTAATTCAATCATTTTAGATGCCATAAGAAAGACCATAAGAGTTGGTGCACAACCATTTTGGTGCATGTTATGCATTTGAAGAAATATCTATCTTTGTACGGATAGGTTTTCTCATATGTCTAAAAAATGTACAAAGCGGAATTACGATGTTTATCCAACTATATTGAAGAAGATGAGAGTATTTGGTAGGAACATAAGGTATGATACTCATTTCTTACTCTATTTAATAATTACAAGTTCATAGTTTATTAATATGTACTATAAATTATTATAGGCATTTGTTAGTAATCAACAATCAAGGTAATGTATTTGAAACCAAAGGAGGTTTAAGAGAGTTTGCTATCTACAAAGTTTACTTAGATAAGAGATATTGCACTTACATACTATGTGATTTGAGTGGTATTCCATGTGTTCATGCATTTTCTACCATAAACTACATACACTTGACCTCAAAAGAGTTTATTAGTGATTGGTTTCTAAATACTAAGTTTTTAGAAGGTTATAAGAGAAACATTGAGCCTCAAAATAGCAGCATTATGTGGCCAGTAACTGAATATATCAAACCACTACCACTAGTTTCTAATACAATGCATGACAAATCTATAACCAAAAGGTGGAGACATCCTAGTGAGAATGACAACAAATATTCTACAAAAGTCAAATTTGCAAGGACATTTATTGATAGGATTTATGCAAATCAATAAACTCAAACCCTAAGGTCACATGCAACCTAGATTGGATCTATGTTTTCACTATTTGAACATGTAATATAAATCCTAAGGCCAATCGAAAATTTACTAAAAGAAATAAAGAAGAAAACTAACCTTTAGTTGATTTCTTGGAAGCTAAGCAACACAATTGTCTTGCCTCAAATGTAGTCACACCCAAAGCAGGAAGTTGAACAAACAGAAATTCCACAGAGAGCAGAGAGAATGGCGTAAAAAACAGGTGGCCAGGGCCCCCTATTTATAGGCTACAAGTGATTACCAAATAAGTCTTAGAGATAAACGTCATTTGACTTCAAACTGAGATAAACCCTATCTCTAAGCTCTTTTCCGACTGATTGATACACGCGCCGCGGCCATATACATGCGCGCTGCGCGTGTCCAATTCAACTATTGAATAGTCACAAATTTAGCACCTGTACTTTTGATTAATCTAATTAATGCCCAAAATTAATCCAATTAATTTCTGATTAATTATTAATCAAATAATACTATTTCTAATTAATATATTATCTTCATAATATATCAACAAATTATTTGTATTGATTTATTAATCACATAATAAATCAATCTCTCTCTCTCTTTATGACATTCTGTCAAACTACCTACTATGAGGGCAACTCAAATGGACTTCGCTACTATTAATCAGGTAAATACAAATTATTAGTCATGACTTAGACACCTAATCCAACAGTTATGTGTGGGAATTGCTTACAATATATGGATAATATAATAAGGGATACAAAAACGAGAGTATGCTTGTAACATAAATATTTGTAAATAAAATTGGAAGACCAAGGAAAAATCCAGATGGCCAGAGCTATCTACTTCTCAAAATATGTTAACAAGGAAAAATCTAAATCATCTATCTACTTCTCAAAATATGCCAAAAACGAAAAATATGTATGGAACATCTACTTCTAAAAATGTGCCAAAATAGGAAAAATGATTGTGAAAAGAGGTGATGGGTCTATTGGCATGTCAGTTGGTAGGTCAATAAGTAGGACAATTGATGAGAGTCAAGTTGTTAGTGAGGATCATCTTGCGAATATACCTATTAATGAAGTTGTTAGTTAAAATGTTGAATTTGTTAGTCAATATGTAAATAAGTTGTTAGTCAAGATATTAATGACGTTGTTACTAAAATTTTTAATGACTTTGTTAGTTGAGAACGCAAAAAACAAGGAATCAATGAACCGACATTATCCATATTTTTTTTCCCACTTATGGTGAACGTGCATGTGCTACATTATAAAAATCCTTGTTCATTTTTCTTGTAATTTTAAATTTCTAGTATTGTTATCTATAAAAACATCAAGTATATCAAAATTCATAAATTTTGTCGTCTTGCAATAGACATACATATCAATATACAAAAAATGAATTATCTTTATTCAAAATCCCAATTTGGTTTCACAAAGAGAATCTTTTTAGATTCAAAACGTGAATCTGAATTATACCAAGTTTTTGTGGAAGATAATTCACATGTAATTGATCATTAAACACGTTTCATTAGTAATTATCAATCATTCAATATAAACTAATATGAATTCAAAATAATTTTTATATTTACATATGGTTCTAACTAAATTCAAATATTAATATAAGTAAATTCATTTAAATTTTGTCTATTTAGCTTTGCTGAATCCCTAACAAAGACGCCAATTTGTTGAGACGTGAACAGAGGAAGAATGGGAGGATTTATATATTATACTAGGCGTATCTCCGCGCGTTGCGCAGGAATAAAAATATTTGGTAAAAAATATTGGCATATCATATAAGAATCTGAAAACATTAGATCTAATATAAATATGTAGGTTTAATTATAAATATGTCATCACAATATATATCATGTATCAATTATAAAATTTTCATCACCAAACTCAAATACAATATCATAATCATATATTTAATATAATTATAATGTTATTAGCATGTTAATTTAAACAACATCAATGAAACATCCAATAATAATTTTGTATTATATATGGATAGTGTAATTAAAACATAAGAAAATGTCTTAACATGAATTAGCTCAACATCTAAAATGAAATAGAAATAAACATAGTAATAATATTACAAATGTTACCATTGAGAAACAATTGTATTATTATGATAATTTTTCTTCATGAGTTTAATCAAAGGTAATTAATAACAACTTTTGCAGATTTTATTATCTAGTTACATACTTACATTCGAATCGTTACATTTCATTGTTTACCCTATCTATTATAAAAACTAACAATTACTTTGACTTGTAAATAATTTCACAAAATCAAACTTAAATACTCTCTTTAAACATAACTAACTCTAATTGATAATTAAAGAAAAAAGAATCACTTTTTTCTCTTGAATAGTATTGTAGTATGAATTTTTATGAATTTGATATATATATAACACCATGCAAAAAAAAGTTATCTATATTTCTCTTTTTCATCCGATGAACACATAAATACCGAGAAAAAAAAAGAAATATTGAGGTAAGTTAGTAAATAATGAAACTAAAGCACGAAATCTCAATGGATGTTAGCAAAATATATAAAAGTGTTTCAAGTCTTATTTTCCGTCATCTCATTCGTTAAGCCAAGCAAATTGATTAATCTCAATAAACTATATATACCACTATGTTAACCATAATCACCGATTAAATATCATAAGTTAGAAAAACTCTTAAGTTGTAGTAATTAATTAGTTGAGAATTGAAAGGTTTTTATTTATGATTAACCAATATACATTACTAACCAATTAATTAGATTAATTTGAAGAGTTTGGTAGTTTCAAAAGAACATGGTTAAAGATAGATGACATATCTTGAACCACATTGAATTGGAATGTATTTATTATAATAACTAGACGAAATCCCACGCGTTGCGTAGGTTAAAAATTATGTATGAAAAACTTCGTCATTCACATTATCTATGAAATAATAACTCTTCTACTAAGTTGATATATAAACTTGTAACTACTTTGAACAATAAACATTTATTACAATCACAATACTCAATGATCGTTACCCGCTATTTGCACTTGAATAATATTAAATATAATTCTCAATCTAGTGTTAATTTTAGTATTGTGATCATTAACTAATTTGATTATTACTTATTTTACCATCTTTGTATTTCTATCATAATGATTATTTAAAATAACAATGCTTCTTTAAGTTAATGTAATATAATTTATGAATTTACGTTACTATATATTATTATTATCGTCAATTAAGTTTAAAAATAAGTTATTATTGTTAAGTAGTTGTATAATACTTTTAAAAACCACTTATTAGTATTAAAAAATTATAAAATTTTAAAGTCTAGATAGAAAGTTTTATTTTATTTGTAATTATATTACATTAACAAATGAATTCTGAATCGTTACTAAAAGAACATTTAAAAAATTGTGTCGATTTCAAATCAATATGATGTACATCTTTAATAAATTGTTAGTTACATCTACAATGCTGAAACATAATCAAACAATCATATATGATATTGCAAAATAATAACATACATCTTTAATAAATTTTTAGTTAAATGTATTGAAATTTTATTAATATTACAACTCTTCAAATTCCAAATAAGAGTTATTTAGCATTAAACTACTACAATGAAGAGTTTTTTCTACTTATGGTATTTAATTGATACTTATGGTACTCAATTAAAGAGAATTGAAATATTTAAATTGTATTTAGTCAATTAAATGAATAATATGATCTTTTAATGTGTAGTATTATATTATATTTGAACATTAATATTGAACTATTTCTAATACAAATAAAGCTAATAATATGTTAGTTTTATATTTTTTGAATTTTTTCGTATAACTTATTTTTGTATATTTGTTTCAAAACAAAGTTTCAAACAATGTGTTCTAGAATATGATTAGCGAATGAGTGTGTGAGAAGTTATTTGACAATAAGGAATTTGTAGATGTTTAATGTATTTCATTGTAGGAAATGTGTTTATTTTTTATTCATTAGTAGTATATAATAAATAAACAGTTAAAAAACTATCATATCAATTTTAAAAAACATAAAACTAACAGATTAAGAAAAAAAACCTACAAACTCATTACTATAAACTTAACTATAATATTTATAAGTGTACATGTATCTATTTATTGATTTATATTAACCGATGCATTGAGACTTTGAATTTTTTATTAGTTAAAATACTTGAGAAATACAAATAAGTTCTTCTCTAGTTGTTACAAATTCATGATTGTAGGTTGTTGTATGTATACAAATAGGATATTACAAAATAAGAACATACATCTTCAACATATTGTAACAAATAAATTGAAAAAGAATAAATTTCTCTTTGATCTAAATATACAACATAAATGTTTTCTTGAAATCTAAAGAAAGAAGAAGGAAAAAAGAAATGAATACAAATTGAACCAAAAAATAACTAAAATATCTTCTAGCATTTTAAAATTTTGATAGTCATACACGCCTTTATCTTACACATTTTTTCTCATCTTATTGAATTTAGAAAACAATAACAAAAACCGAAGAGAAGAAAATGCACGCATATATTAGTTACATTACCGACGACGGAACCCAATCAAACAATCATATAAGATATTACAAAATAAGAACATACATCTTCAACATATTGTAACAAATAAATTGAAAAAGAATAAATTTCTCTTTGATCTAAATGTACAACATAAATGTTTTCTTGAAATCTAAAGAAAGTAGAAGGAAAAAAGAAGTTAATACAAATTAAACCAAAAAATAACTAAAATAACTTCTATCATTTTAAAATTTTGATAGTCATGCTCACCTTTATCTTGCACCTTTTTTCTCCATCTTCTTGAATTTAGATAACAATAACAAAAAGAGAAGAGAAGAGAATGCATACAACCAAGCATGAAAATAGTGTTCTTATATAGGAAAAATATTTCATTTAACTAAGTCATTAATTGGAAGAAATTGAAAAGGTGGGAGTTTCAAATGAATATGGTGGAAGTATTTGAGTTATCTTGATCCACATTCATGAATGGCCTCTATTATAAGGGTTATATATATATAGATATAGATATGGGGAATGACACAAAATAATTATGTTTGCGAACCTCTAAATATTCTTCAATAAAGAATAGCATAATCTCTTTCTCTTGCCAAGTGATCAAGACTTTTAGAGATGAGACTGAAATAGTAAAAAAAATGGCGTCTTGTCTTTGTGGAACTTTATTAAAAACATGAAATAATATAATAAGTATGAAATTCAATATTAAGCGGACATTCAACTTTTAGTTTAATCGATCTTGATGTGTATTTGCACTTGGATGAAGGTAAGACTTAGGTAATACAAGATGTAAAAAATATATAACTTGCCTTACTAAAACAAAATAATTTGATAGCTTCAAACTTTAATCCCTGAATAAATAACACAAACAAGAAAGATGTATGACTTAAACTCGAATGTTATTTAGGTTTTAGCCGAACATATCGGCTAAAAACGTATTACAAATAAACAAATGGCCAATAACATAAAAACCACTGTAGTTTGACGAAAATCCGGTTTAAGCACTATATTATTTTTTGTTTAAAAAACCACTCATATTTTGAAAAAAATTCGTAAAAAACCACTCATATTTTTAAAAAGATACATTGCAACCACTATAACAAATAAAAATCAAGATTGTATGGCGCCAACTCGGAACACTTCTTACCCTCGTCACATTCAAAATTTAGTGGATTCAATTGGACAATCTATGCATTCATAACGTGGCCGAAGAACTGCATTTACGAAGACCAAAATCACATGTAGACAATGTTATGTATCATTTTCACTGCAATGGAGTGTTCATATTTGCTTCAAATGTCGATATGAAACTTTTCACATAATGTTTCGATGAGAAATAATCCTTAAAAGTAATAAAATAAAATGAATAGTGGTCAGTATGGAAATTTTTGAAAGTATGGGTGGTTTTTATAGAACAAAAAAAATATATAGTGGTTAAACTAGAATTTTAACCAAACTATAGTGGCTTTTATGTTATTAACCCATAAACAAAAGAACTAAAATTACTTCAATCTTCACTTCAAAGATGGAACAACAAATGATATTGGAGAGGGTATTAAGATGTGGTAAATAGTGATATTTATAGTGAAAATTAAAAAAATTAATATAAAAAAGTAAGATTTAAAGCAAAAAATATTTAACTTTTAGATTGGATCTATAGGTCTAATGAAAGAATAATTCAAAAAATAGAAAAGATAAAATAAAATTATTGTAAATGTGATTATTGTAAATGTGCACTATTAGTCACTGCAACGTGGAGTGGATCTAGCGGATTGGAACTGGATCCACCGGTAAATCCATGCATAAAGTGGGTTGGGCCGTTGGGGCTTGGTTCACGTTTAAAGTAGGCTTGGAGCTGATGGGTTGCTTCTTTTGGATTGTTTGGGCCAGAGCCAATGGGCCTTTCAGGTCCGATTATATATTGATATATTTTTTTTTCTAATTTAATTTAAAATTAATTAAAATCATTTATAAAATAAATTATTTAAAAAATAATCAAAAAATTATTATTTTAAATAAACTATTTAATTAAACAATAAATATTTTAATATATTTTATTTATACTTTTTGTTTATTCTTTCCGCCTTTCAAACACAAAAACCTTTATTTCTTTGCATAGTTTCTTCGTTTTGAATCCGTTTTCCTTTAAAATTAGCACATTGCTTTCTTGAATGTCGTTAATTATCTTCCAAGTTTCAAAATACTTATAAAACACACAAAAATATTGATGTCTTTGAATTCCTTAAAAAAATATGCACACAAAAACAAAAGACAATGTTAAATCATGAAATAAACATGCTCAAATGTACATAAAAATGCACCTAAAATTTCAAAATTACATTAAATTTTCTCAAAATTCACACATGAATGATAACAAATATTAAACCGGGTACAATGACCATTTAGTTATGATTCACAATATTAATCTGAACAAGCTAAAAACAATTTCTTTCCATATCAATATTGACGTCTATTTATTGAGGACGAAAAAAAAATATGAATTTATTTTTAGTTTATTTTTTGAAATAAATAAGCCTAAAAATAAAAATGAAAAAAAGAGAAGCGATTTTTCGGCATGCGTGTCTAACTAATGAATATGCATTTTTTTTTGTCGTTGATATTTAACATCCGACGTTCATAATTGGTTCCTTAATTCCTCATTTTTTTGTGAGACGAAATAGGACGCTATTCTGGACAATCATTTCGGGTATCAAAAAATAAAAAATAAAACAAAAATAAAAAATGAAATATAATTTATTTATGTCACTTTATTTACCAGGTTTTTAAAAGTCCAAATAATAAAAAATCACCATTCAAATACATTATTTTAGTTGAGTGTTACGCATAAGAATATCATATGTGTAATATTCTATGAAAATATCATAATATGAAAAAATTTAAAATATTCTAGTGTGCATCTTATTTTCAGAACTTCCATGTCCAAACACCATCACTGGAGACTAAATCAGAGAAATAGAATAAGGATGCGAGGAGGAGAAGGCGGGTTGGCATTGTTTCACTAGATTAATGTCAGATTTGCTTCGTTGATGGTAGGTAACAATAGTGGTGGCCAAAATCTCAAATATAGAGGAGAAAAGTAGAGATTTGGAGACGAAAATCATAGATCTAAATGCGAAATCACGAATCTAGTCTCAAAAAGTGTATATATAAACTTTGGAGTAGAGTGGCAGGTATATGACAACGACAAAGCAAGAAGGAGGCAGAT